>JASFXZ010000013.1:3249928-3405673 GCA_032209605.1 Mactromeris polynyma | reverse complement strand
CACTTCAAAAGTGGCCCGAGTCGGACCGGGCCAAGTCGGACCGGGCCCCTCTAGACCCTTTCTAGTGATATTATGCTGTCTGGAATTTGTTTGGGATTTTCTCTCAACTGTGACTCAACATTCGGCGGGTCTGTAGGCCTACATGGATGAATTTGCTCGAGCAACGTATTCGGGTGATCTGCAGATATGGACTTATTCATGAATTTGCGGTGTCGGCGGTATCTTGCACCATCTGGTGTTTCAGTTGAATATCACCTGTTGTAGCGCGTGAAAACATTTTTTGGAGGGTTCCCTCCCACTCATTGCCATTTGATATCTATCGCGGTCGCCAGTGTTCAATATTTCTGTTGTCAAGGACTGCATGTTTTCGCGCGCGAATTTTGCATCGACCACTTCGGGGTTTAACTGCTCATTTGTAGTTGGAAGGATTGACCTTAACCATCTAGACATGAGGAGTTGTGCGGGTGAATCGCCACAGGGTAATGGGGTGTTACGGAATTCCAAAAGCGCAAGATACGGATCGGTGTTTGCGGCTTTGGCTTTGTATAAGATAGGCCTACGTTTCGTTAATTTAACAGCAGCTTCTGCATGCCCATAAGAACTTGCCGTTCTGGGACTACACTCAACAAAATTCCTAATCGGTCAGTTTATATTGTATCATTATTTTTCTAATAATGCATGTATTCACACAATATTTCACATACCGATATTTGAACAGGTAATGCAACGAATTATTGATTTTTTTTAGCCGGCTCGCTATGAAATAAATCGTATTAGGCGTATTGACGTTTATAGCACGTGTTGCACGTGCGGGGCATGGACACATATTTGCACGTGTTCGTGTACACTTTTGTCATTGCTGATGAAAATCCTTTTTGAAAAACACAAAACATGGCGAGAATGACTGAAGAAGAACGCGCCCGAGCCGTCGGAATGATACAGGCCGGAACTCATTTACGACAGGTGGGTTTTATTTTTTGAAATTTCATAACAATATTGACATTATTTGTTTGTAGCCATTATATTGGTGGTTATTTCCATTTTCAACTTATTTCAGGTGGCAAGAACCTTCAATATAATGGCTACAAACAAATAATGTTAAACATGTGCAACACGTGCTATAAACGTCAATACACCTAATACGATTAATTTCATAACGAGTCGGCTAAAAAAAATCAATAATTCGCTGCATTACCTGTTCAAATATCGGTATGGGAAATTTTGTGTGAATACATGCATTATTAGAAAAATTATGATACAATATAAACTGACCGATTAGGAATTTTGTTGAGTGTAGATGTGACATGTTCGAATTGCCCCTCTTTGGGCGAACTTTCCGAACTCGGCCGACGTGAACTGTCTCGCATCCTGTACGAAAATTTCCGCCCGGAATTGAGACGGAATTTTAAATAAATTCCGCCTGGAAAAAGAGTACATTCCGCCTAGAAATTTTGGTTACAATGTAAAGGGCATTTGGGGCGGATTCCAGGCGGAATTTGGGGCGGAATATGCAAATTAGGCGGAATTCTTAGGCGGAATTTTTACGGGCGGAATTAGGATTGAGGCGGATTCCAGGCGGAATGCAGGGCGTAATATGCAAATTAGGCGGAAATATTACGGGCGGAAATTTTACAGGCGGAATTAGGATTGAGGCGGATTCCAGGCGGAATGCGGGGCGTAATATGCAAATTAGGCGGAAATTTTACAGGCGGAATTCAAGTTGAGGCGGACTTTGGGGCGGAATTATTTTACAGGCGGATTTGGGGCAATGAATCCAGTTGGAATAAGGGTCAAAATATGCTATTTCTGTTAAAAAAATATGTCTGAAATAAGTTTCACCAAATTCTGCTGAAACTACTGAAATTGTGCAAATCACTAACATAGATAATTCTTCATTCTTTTAATTAGAAGGTTTCTTCATTCAGTAAAACATTTGCACGTTTTTAAGTTTTAAAGTTTTTTGATGATAATCTTTAACATTTTTGGCACAATTATTGTTTATTTGTTTAATTTTTTCAATTGTTTCCTTGCATATGCGCTTCTCTCCGTAACTGCATCGTTTAACATTTTGTCAGGAAATGATACTCCTATGTTCTTTTTGCACCAAGAATTCACATATTCTGAAAATAAAAAAACAACAAATTTATGTCACTAAAATCTATGTGGTATTATGGAGATTTAGAATTTTCAATTGCATTGATAAATTACTGGTATATGTTTAAAAGGCAGACTAGCAATAATAATTACTAGATTAATTTGTATATGAATATGATGTAGTGAATATTTCAAATAAGTCACGTTTTGAAAAGCCTGAGCACATGAATCAAATTATCAAGAAATAATGGAGTTTTTCTTTTAACAAGAATACTTGAAAATATAGCTGTGCTTTTTTGTGGAAAGAAACAAAAGCACAAGTTAGATTTGTTGTGATTATAATCTTACAAAGATAACGTGGACGTCAAACTACATTCTTTCCCAAGAACTTGAGGATAATTGGTACATGGCGTCACAAATTATATCACATTTAATGAAAATTTGTGACATAATCAGTTAACTGTGTGTTGTTGTTAATCTTGAATCGATGACTATCACTTTGGTTAAGATTTATATAAAAAGGCCAATACCCTTCAAAACTTGTATTTTTTCAGCATTGAGAACTGGTTTGCCTTCGTCTTCAGGCTTCACTCTTCCGATACCCAAGCCTCGGGCACCAGCCATTTCTTCGATTGAGAATGCTGCCCCCATTAGATTGTACATCAAATGGAAGGCAGCATTTCCCTTCTTTTTTGTTGCTGTATGACAGGCCTTCCTCAAGGCCTGTCTACATACACTCAATGTATTTGTTGGCAGCAGCTTGACCTACACAAGAAATTAAACACAAAAATTAGCTAATATTTAAATTTTTAGAGCAGTTTTTATTTGAACACAGAAATAAAAACCAAGAGATTTAAGTTAAACATGGAAAGTGGTATTTAAGTTTGAATCTCACTATAGGTGCAAACTATTGAAGGAACCTTCAGGAGGAAAATTTATATTTTTCATGGAAGCTCATTTATGACATGTCATGCCAAGATGTGATTCCCAACATCCAGGTTACACTATGTAACCAATCAGCAATGGCTGCTGCTGTAACCCACATAAAACTGATATAACTTTAATGATCTCTAATTTGAGACAGACAACTAATACTGATAACAATGTGCTCGCAAACCATGAGAAAATATAAAATTGATGATAGTCCAATATAGTACTTGATTAATTACTTGAATGAGTTTTGAAAGAAGAAGCCTTTTACCTGATCTGCACTTTCTGGTGTTTCTGGTGTTGCTATTAACTTTCTTGGAGATTTACGTATTGGTGTCATGAAATCAGCAGTAGCGAGGCCCTTTCTGGGAGACCTTGCCAGCATCACCTGATCTGCAGTGCAAGGTGTGGTAGGGGTAGTGGTGACCATGCCTTTTCTGGGAGATTTACGGGTAGGTGTTCTGAAATCAGCAGTAGTGAGGTCCTTTCTGGGAGACCTTGCCAGCATCACCTGATCTGCAGTGCAAGGTGTGGTAGGGGTAGTGATGACCATGCCTTTTCTGGGAGATTTTCTAACCAGGTTCAGCTAAAATGTGAACAAATAATTTGGTCATTAAACAAGAGCTGTCCATATAAAGACAGAGCTCAACTTTTAACATTTATTTAGCATTAATCTGTTAAAAACAAAATAGAGTTATGTGAATTTTTTTCCCAGATGGGGATGTTGATAGCGAAGTACTCCAAGTTACAACACAATACCTATGACAGTATTTAAGGTAATTGGACAGGGAGTTTATCAAAAACTTTAACAAGCAAGAGCTGTCACTGTAAGAGACATATGCCCTCGAAGTATAGATAGTAAAGGGGAGCATTTCTCTCATAGAAATGTTGATAATAAATAAGTATTTTATAATAGGGCTATATAGATGTAATCAGTTTGATCGAAATGCCATCAACATTGAAGAAGTATATTAGGAGTATAATAAAAACGATTAATAGTATTCATGCATGGATCCAGAGGGGGGGTCAGGACCCCCCTGGAATTTGGGCAAAAATGTGGTTATTTTATGTATTTACAATAAATAAATGAAATGTTGCAAAACTGTAATTATGCAGAACTTTCATGTTACTTTACCTTTGCAGAAGAATCAGGAGTCTCTTTTTTCTCCACTGTCTTTTCCGGCATAGGCATCTGCTGTGAATCAGAACTGTGCTGTGGAACAGAAATAATTAAATAGAACTTAAAAGTTTTGAATTGTAATCTAAAACAAGTTTCATGATAATCCCAGAGGGAGCTTATGACATGTATAGCCTTTTACACATGCCATAAGATTAAAGGAATAATTTAACAATAAAGACAGTAGGCTTTTACACAGTGCACTTGCTTACCATCATATTTCATTAGAGTAATAGATTTTGAGAAAGAAATTTTCTTCTAAATGGTTTGCATGCTCCTGACTCAATACAAATAAACTTATTTCTCTGGACATGAAAATCAAATTGCAACATTTTATTATCCTAAACTCATATAGTTTTTGCACACTGCACTTAAAATTTAGACTCTATGCAGTTAATAATGTTAATTGACTAACTAACTAACTGCTAGTAGTTTTAGATAAGGCTCAGTGAATACTTACAGAAAAATCCATATTGTCAGTTTCCTCAAGCTGGGACAAGAAACTTGCATCGGGATGATCGCTGTTTGTGAACCGTTGTTGGAAATAATTTTGATCATCAAGATAGTTTTCTGTGTTACTAACCTGAAGATATTAATAATTTTCAATGTCACAAAAAAACCCAATTAAAATAATCAGTCAAAATATAACTTTGAATTTGTGTAGTTATGTAAAAAACTGCTTTAACCCAAATTAATATTGACCTTCATCATTAACAGGCCACCAGCAAAATGTTTTCCTAGCCTAAAAAATGACTCAAGTGAAAATATTATCTTGATGTAGTCATGTTACAAATGTAATTCCTTGCTTCTAAAATAATAATAAATCCACTATAAAGCCATATTAATAATTTAAAAACTTATTTGTTTTCTTTTATCAATTTTTTTAAGTTACCTTAAAACATGTATGAGGGCATGTACTGTTTTCCATGTGGTCAGCAAGTCGAGTCATGAAGTCCCCAAATTCAGGATCAGCCATCCCCCTTAAGGTAGCAATTACACTAGCAGAAGCAACTGTAAAACAAAACAAAAACAATTTAAAGTCTGTTATAAGCTTTAAGATTAACTTATTATTGAATTACAGAATTGACTTGAGACTTATTAAACTTCGAAAAGCTCTTTGACAGTGTTTTTATTACTTTTCAGTATGTTTAATGTATTGACAAAGGAGGGTCAAGGCAAATTTGAGAGCCTCAAGTATAATTCTGTCGGACAATAAAGAAATCTACATTTTATTATACAATAGTATTAATATAAACTAAACCACAACTAAAACAAGGAGCCAAACTAATTAGCCCATATAATCAATCTTGGACAAGATATAATGTCTAAAACCAAACATCATAAGTCTCGTGTTAGAAGACAATCTAATGAAAATTGTTTGAAATATAGAATGGATTATTATGAATCCCTTAGCTGCTGCCCACTATGGGTTTTCACTTTTAAGCTATTATATAATAAGATAGATTACAGTTTACAACAGAACTTTCATATTCTAATTTAGTTTAAGATATTATGCTTACCAGGCAATTCCACAGGACTGTCCAAACTTTCAATGTGTGAAGTGCTAGCAACAGTTGACAAGTTGAGTAGGTTTAGGGCGCCATGACATTTTCTCCATGTATCAGTTAGATGAGTACTGGTATCATTTGATTCCTTAAGATTGGATGAACAGGATGGTTGAACACTAGAGTTATGCAGGTTTGACTGATGGGTGGTTAATGATGGTCTAGTTGGACTCGGTAATTTTGTGTTTTTCTGGGTAGAATCTTGTTCGGTTGATAAATATGTGGTGTTGATGGGAGCTGAATCTTTCTGAGGTTTTTGTTTTGGGGTCATCGAGTCTACTATGGTGCTACTAAACTGTTTAAATAAACTTGTAACAGTAGTGGGTTTAGGGGTCTTCTCTTGAACAGCAGTGGAATCTTTTTCTTGATGTTGGGGGGTATTTTCTTTAATACTTGCTGATTGGTCCACAGAGGGTCGTTTCTTCTTTTTCTTTGGTGTCATTTCTTCGTCTTGTAATTTGCTTTCAGCAATCCGCTTGGTCGGGACACGTTCCCTTTTCCCACTGGCTTTGTTCAAAATTGTTGAACCATTTTCGAAAGAGAATATCTCTTCAGGAGCTGGTGTTCCTGGCGAGACCCCTTTAAGGATTTCATTGTATGCCTTAGTAGCAAATTCTGTTAGGCTATCTTTATTATCTGAAAGAGATCATGTTATAAAAAAATGATTGCTTGACAGTTGCTGCATTTAAGTCATAGTCATTTAAATTTTGCCCCACGTGTGGAGAAAATACTGGCTTGTGAAAGATGAGCATCGGTGACGGTAATTGTCCAAGATAACATGGTAAGGAAATTATAGGATTATACACTGAAGTTGAAAACGCCATACAGTAATTTTATCCTAATAAAACTTATTTGTCAAATGTTTACGTAGTGTCCATACACGAATCGCACTCACGATGCGTGATAATGATCTCAATCATTGAGGAATCGGTGTCAATTGTTTGAAATAGAACAACAAAGTTAAATGAAAACAAGTGTTAATCAACTTACTACGTTAACCAATTTATTTACAAACCGAAAGTACTGAAATTAGAGCTTCCGGTCGCCTTATTTTCCGGTGCTATGTCACTTATCTACGCAGTGCTTTCATCCCCAATTTTTCGAGCACGGCATGTTACGTAACTAATAGATTTTGAATGGCTAAAATTGAGTTACTTAATAGTTTTATGTATAAAATTAATTAATTAGTTTAGTAGAAAAATACAAACGTGTACATACATGGAAGTAGATATTCTTGAGATATAATAGTAGACTATAAAGTACACTTACCTCCAACTTTTACAATTACACCGGAAAACGTTTTCTTTGTTTTCCCCTGTCCAATTCGCCATCGCATTTCAACAATATGTCGTTTTTCAAGGTTTGTTAGAATTGACAGATCTTTATCCTTCTCGTGCACAACTGATAAAGTTGCATCTTTTTCGAAATAAACACAAGCAAACATGTTTACAGAACAATTTTCAACTTCGTTTTCAAAAATAACGAATAAGTCTATGCCGGCGGGTCAATAAAGCCTACAGCCTCAATAAGCCACGGGGCCACCACGTGACTGTATAGTGTGTTACCAGTGGGGAAAACGGTAATTGGCATCATAGAGTGTATATGTAGATATCGCTATTTAATCTATCGTAATTTCCCTTACGAGCCCCTGGGATAAATGTGGCTTATCAGTTGGTCAAACAAACACACAGCCAGCAGAGCACAGTCGATTATATACTGTACAGTATGTGTAATAAGAAACATATGTAACAAAGGATTAATTGTGTGCATACGGGATGACTGTATATCTATAGATCTATAGGAGTTCGCTTGTGACTCAAATGATTTAAATACGACTTTCGTTTGATGTTTAATATTTTCTCAACTGTGAATAGATATAGTTGTTGTGATTCTTCTAGTTAGAAATTCTTGTGATATAAACAGACATTTTGAAATAAATATAGATTCTCACGTTACTAACAATTATTTAGGGCCTAGTGTTTTCCTGACCAGGCCTATTTATATTAACAATGGAAAGAAATCGCCGGGGACCGTATGGGAAAAAAGATATGGAGCTAACAGGGAGAACAACTGACGATAATTTGATAGAAAGTGTTGATCTTGAACAAATAGACTCTATAAATCTTCCGGATTATCATCTTCCCTCAACAAGTGAAGAAGTGTCTTCACGTCCCAAGCGAAGAAAGCGACACAATACCAAGCGATTGTCGAACCCAAACCCTGAGTTGGATTCTGGCGAGACAATGAGTGTAAGTTAATTCTACGTAATTTTGACTTTATTAAATCAAATGCAGACGTCAATTTTCCGGGTTCCGTGCGGGAAAATTCGATCGTTGCCGAGTTCTCAAAATGTCCACTTCCGGTGTTGTAGAATATAATATTATGTTATTTTACGGTGTTTACAAACAACTGTATATCTGAATTCATACATTATCATCATAATGATACGAAGTGATAATTACTAATTTGTAGGTAAAATAACGTGTTGTTAGCCTACTTAAAAATAGTTTAACCTTGCTCAGTATTGATTTATATTATATTTCGGACATGGTCGTATTTCGGATACGGCAGTCATTAAACAGTCACACAAAATCATAATTTTTACAGAACCTGTCTAGACTAGTAGTGAAATTGATAATATGAAAATTATTTTATTTTTTCGCGATTTCAACATAGATCTTATACATTTTAGTTTATTCTAAGTCCCATTTCCAGTTACTATGTTGGTGATCTAAAACTTGTAAAAATATATCACACAGCCTCACAGGTAATCACCCTGCCCATAATACTTGTGAGAGGCGTGTGGCAGTATCCATAGATAGGTAATTTATTAGTTGGTCTTTAAACAAGTACAGTTGGGCCTAAGATGCTTGAAGTTGCATGGTTATAGTTAATCATTAGTAGATTACCTCTTAGGTCTAGGAACCTGTTACTTTTAATAGTTTTACGTCAAAGGTCAAATTTGTTGGTAACCTTTAGTTTAACATAAATAATTATTTAACCTATATGTTTAACAATACATATAATTTTTAACATAGTCATTTTTATTTCAGATATTCCCCAGTCTTCCTGAGGCGTTGCATGAACAGCTGTCAGACGTGGACAACGCAGACATAGATGCCCGTCAAATTGATGCTGAACTAGAATCGGACAATATTCATGAAAATAATACTGACGATGATATGTTTGATGTGAATGATATGTTTGGTGACTCTGACTTTGAAATGGATTTTGAAAATCTAGAGGAAAATGTTCAACAAGACATTGATGATGAGTTGAAGCCACTTTATCCTGGGGCTGCTGTTACTACTGGGTCAATTATGCTACTTTTAGCATTATTTGTTACAAAGCACAATTTGGTTGGAGATGCTATTCAACAACTTTTGCAGATACTGAATCTTGTTATTCCTTCTGGTCACAGACTGTGCACTACTGTTTATGCATTCAAAATGTATTTTAGAAATTTAAAGAATCCTCTTGTAAAACATTATTATTGTGGTTACTGTCTGGGATATATTAATGACCACAGAAATGAACAGTGTCCATACACAAAATGCAATAAGCCTCTTGCACAAAAATTGGAATACTTCCTTGAAATGCCAGTGAAAAGTCAAATGAAAAAACTTCTAGCACAAAAAGACTTCTACAAAAACCTTCAAGGCAGATTTTCTTCACAACAAAGTGGCTACTTTGACATTCATGATGGAAAATTATATAGATCTTATTTCGACTCTGATGGTCCACTCAGTGATCCTAACAATATATCATTCACTTTCAACACAGATGGAGCTTCTGTTTTCAAGAGCAGTAATGTTTCAGTTTGGCCATTATTTTTGGTCATAAATGAACTGCCATATAATTTAAGGATGAAAAAGGAAAATATGATCCTTGCAGGATTATGGTTTGGTAGTAAAAAGCCAGAAATGGGGACATATCTGAAACCCTTTTTAGAAACATTTAATGAGCTTGAAAGTGGCATAGAAATCAATTCACCTGATAAAGAATCAAGTTTTGTTATGAAAGCATTTTTGCTTTGTGGGACAGCTGATTTACCTGCACGCAGTATTTTATGCAACAGTGTGCAATACAATGGATCCCATTCTTGTTGGAAGTGTATGCAAAGAGGAGAAACAGCCAAAGTTGGGAAAGGTCACACACATATATTTCCATTTCTAAAGGAACAACCAAAGCAACCTTTCCGAACCAAGGATTCTGTAATACAAGACTCTCAAACATCACTTGATTTACGTGCCACTGGTACTAAAAAGTTTGTTACAAATGGTGTTAAAGGACCTTCATGGCTGACTTTCTTCCCAAAATTTGAAATTGTTCATGGTATTGCCATAGATTACATGCATGGTGTTTTGCTTGGAGTGCAGAAGTTGTTAATAAATCTATGGTTTAGTACAACACACAAAGGAAAAGTGTTCAACTTTAATGGCAGCGTAAGCAGAGTTGATGAAAGAATTCAGAACATCAAACCAACTTTAAGTGTTTCACGTTTACCACGTTCAATCAGTCACGACTTAAAGTACTGGAAAGCATCTGAATTCCGATCCTTTTTATTGTATTATGGTGCACCAGTTTTACATGGAATTCTCGATGAGAAGAGGTTTGCTCACTACCTACTTTTAGTGAATGCTATATTTATACTTCTGAAATCAGGCTCTACAGAAGAAGATGTAACAACATCGGAAAAGATGCTATTTGATTTTGTTGAAAACTTTGCTATATTGTATGACAAGTGTTTTATGACCCTTAATATGCATCAACTTCTGCATTTGTCTGATAGTGTCCGTTACTTAGGCCCATTATATACACATAGTTGCTTTTCCTTTGAGGACAAGAATGGAATTTTATTAAAGATGATACGTGGAACCCAGAACATAGATAACCAGATCATTACAGGGGTATCCTTCCTTCAAAAGCTACCTGAACTTAAACAGTCTACTGTACAAAAGGGTTCCATCGTTGAAGATTTATATAATTCAATAGAAAATCCAAATATCCTCAAACGAGGTTTAAAGTTTGCCAGAGACATTTTCGTCTTGGGTGCTATTAAAATGAGAAAATTAACAGATGCAGAGCATGGAGTAGTTTGCCAATGTTTAGGTTATGACCCTGCCTTAGACCAGTATAAGTATTTTAAAAGATTAGAATACAATGGTTTTCTCATTTATGGTACAAGTTATACGAGAATGGTCAAACGAGATAACTCTACTGTTTGCTATAAAAGCAGAGAAAATGTTGAAATGTTCTGTAAAGTACTGTACTTCTTGTTACTTGACATAAATGACGAGCTGTCTGGGCTGGCAATTGTAAATGAATTGAAATGTAAGAACTATGCAAAGGACAGCAATATCCTTCTTGTTGAAAAGCTTGAGGCAATCAAGGCAATTCCAATTAAATGTATTGTAGAAAGTTGTATTCATGTTGTACAAAAAGACAATCCAGTCGAATCATTTGTATGCAGGATTCCAAATAGATTAGAATCTGACTAAGTTAACCACACATCTCTTACATCTCAAGTGAAACTAAAATACTTTGCCAATCTAGAGCCACTATTCCATGTAGCAATGGCTTATGTATATGTGTAAACTATGAGCTGTGTCTTAGTATTTAATAGCAGTATGTTAAGGAATGTAAGTCTTTACGTAATAGATACAGTACTAGTTTTTGATCAAAAGTGTCCTCTAACCGTTACAGTACAGTTTTGGGGGGTTAAAAACAAATTGTCTGAGGCGAAGCCGAGGATAATTTGGTTTTCATCCCCCCAAAACTGTTGTATGACCCTTGTTAGAGGATACTTTTAATCAAAAACTTGTACTGTATCTGAATAAAACTCTGACAATATTTAAATAGGGTTGGCCTAATTTACCAATTAAATGCTTTGTGTAAAAGTGTCCTGTCTTGCAGAAAAAGAAGTACCGGTATACTTTTTTAAAAGAATCGCTGGGCGTGTCAGAGTTAAATAAGTGGATACTGAATACTGAAGTTGATGGTTTAAGCAATGTTTCTTAAACGTATGTTTCAAAATGAAAAATACTGTACATTGTGTATATATAATTCACTTTTAAATTGTTTATAGTTGTATACTTTTTCTTTTACGAATTGAATTATGATGACAAATTTGAACAATTCTATGCTAATAGAAATATGCAAATACTTTAATAAAATTCCATTCTTGTCCTCAAATATGTCTAAGTAACGGACACTATCAGACAAATGCAAATTCTTTTACATTTATTTGTGAAATTTAAACAATGAAATTACAAGCTTGTGTCTTTCTTAAAATATATCTTGTTTTTTACAAAATGATACTTGTGCATAGTAATAAAATGCTGTATTATTCAAAAACTAAGTTATGATTGCTTACATTTAAAAGACAAACCAATCTATTGCATTACATATGTAATCAAACCTGCCTGCAAAGGGCACCTGCTTTCTAAACCAAATTGGATCAGAAAACTATCAAACAAGACCTTGATCCTGTTAATGGTCTTTACAGATTATTAAGGTTTGATAACGTATTTATGTATGTGAAGCATGTATTAGCATGAAAACCTGAGATTTGTCAGTGGCAGATTATGAGATACACAATAAATGTATAGAACCTAACAGATTATCACAGAATAAAGTGACATAAAGCACTTGCAAAATTTATAAGTACAAATTTCCGCCTGATTCTTGCAAACAATTTTTCTAAGTATAAATTTCCGCCTGGTCTGCCACTTTCCGCCCCACTCGAAAGACAGAGTTAGAAAATCCGTCCCTAACTAAAAAGTTAGAGTATGAAATTCCGCCTTGCCAGGAACATTACGCCTCACTCTGAAGACAGAGTAAGAAAATCCGCCCCAATAGAAATGTTTAAGTATGAAATTCCGTCCCAACACAAAAGTCCGCCCGGAATTTGTTATAAATTCCGCCCGGAAAAAAGCAGGAAGATTGGTCTGTCTCAGGCGGAAATCAAGTTTCCGCCTCTGTTCCGCCTGGAAACAGCAGTTTCCGCTCCAATTCCGCCTCGTTTCCAGGCGGAATCCGCCCCAAAATTTCAATAAAAACCAAAGAAATTCAGTTTATCCAGTTATTTCCACAGACATATTAACCCCTAAAATCATTATTTATTGTCCAATATTTATCAAACATGCATATAATTAAAGGAATTACATAGTACAATGCACATAGATACCCAACTTGGTTGTTCTGAGTCTCTCAGAATGAATATGGGCATTTTTGTATGACAGATGTCAATAAAAACCAAAGAAATTCAGTTTATCCAGTTATTTCGACAGACATATTAACCCCTAAAATCATTATTTATTGTCCAATATTGATCAAACATGCATATAATTAAAGGAATTACATAGTACAATGCACATAGATACCCAACTTAGTTGTTCTGAGTCTCTCAGAATGAATATGGGCATTTTTGTATGACAGATGTCAATAAAAACCAAAGAAATTCAGTTTATCCAGTTATTTCGGGAGACATATTAACCCCTAAAATCATTATTTATTGTCCAATATTGATCAAACATGCATATAATTAAAGGATTTTCATAGTACAATGCACATAGATACCCAACTCAGTTGTTCTGAGTCTCTCAGAATGAATATGGGCATTTTTGTATGACAGATGTAAATAAAAACCAAAGAAATTCAGTTTATCCAGTTATTTCGACAGACATATTAACCCCTAAAATCATTACTTATTTCCAATATTGATCAAACATGCATATAATTAAAGGAATTACATAGTACAATGCACATAGATACCCAACTTAGTTGTTCTGAGTCTCTCAGAATGAATATTGGCATTTTTGTATGACAGATGTCAATAAAAACCAAAGAAATTCAGTTTATCCAGTTATTTCGACAGACATATTAACCCCTAAAATCATTATTTATTGTCCAATATTCATCAAACATGCATATAATAAAAGGATTTTCATAGTACAATGCACATAGATACCCAACTTAGTTGTTCTGAGTCTCTCAGAATGAATATGGGCATTTTTGTATGACAGATGTCAATAAAAACCAAAGAAATTCAGTTTATCCAGTTATTTCGGCAGACATATTAACCCCTAAAATCATTATTTATTTCCAATATTGATCAAACATGCATATAATTAAAGGAATTACATAGTACAATTCACATAGATACCCAACTTAGTTGTTCTGAGTCTCTCAGAATGAATATGGGCATTTTTGTATGACAGATGTCAATAAAAACCATAGAAATTCAGTTTATCCAGTTATTTCAACAGACATATTAACCCCTAAAATCATTATTTATTGTCCAATATTGA
This sequence comes from Mactromeris polynyma, assembly GCA_032209605.1. Classification (NCBI taxonomy): domain Eukaryota; kingdom Metazoa; phylum Mollusca; class Bivalvia; order Venerida; family Mactridae; genus Mactromeris; species Mactromeris polynyma. Next base: position 3,391,595 of record JASFXZ010000013.1, on the reverse strand, counting down.
TCAAACATGCATATAATTAAAGGAATTACATAGTACAATGCACATAGATACCCAACTTAGTTGTTCTGAGTCTCTCAGAATGAATATGGGCATTTTTGTATGACAGATGTCAATAAAAACCAAAGAAATTCAGTTTATCCAGTTATTTGGACAGACATATTAACCCCTAAAATCATTATTTATTGTCCAATATTTATCAAACATGCATATAATTAAAGGATTTTCATAGCACAATGCACATAGATAGCTAACTTAGTTGTTCTGAGTCTCTCAGAATGAATATGGGCATTTTTGTATGACAGATGTCAATACAAACCAAAGAAATTCAGTTTATCCAGTTATTTCGACAGACATATTAACCTCTAAAATCATTATTTATTGTCCAATATTGATCAAACATGCATATAATTAAAGGATTTTCATAGTACAATGCACATAGATAGATTACTTAGTTGTTCTGAATATCTCAGAATGAATATGGGCATTTTTGTATGACAGATGTCAATAAAAACCAAAAAAATTCAGTTTATCCAGTTATTTTGACAGACATATTAACCCCTAAAATCATTATTTATTGTTCAATATTGATCAAACATGCATATAATTAAAGGAATTACATAGTACAATGCACATAGATACCCAACTTAGTTGTTCTGAGTCTCTCAGAATGAATATGGGAATTTTTGTACGACAGATGTCAATAAAAAACAAAGAAATTCAGTTTATCCAGTTATTTCGGCAGACATATTAACCCCTAAAATCATTATTTATTGTCCAATATTGATCAAACATGCATATAATTAAAGGAATTACATAGTACAATGCACATAGATACCCAACTTAGTTGTTCTGAGTCTCTCAGAATGAATATGGGCATTTTTGTATGACAGATGTCAATAAAAACCAAAGAAATTCAGTTTATCCAGTTATTTCGACAGACATATTAACCCCTAAAATCATTATTTATTGTCCAATATTGATCAAACATGTATATAATTAAAGGAATTTCATAGTACAATGCACATAGATAGCTAACTTAGTTGTTCTGAGTCTCTCAGAATGAATATGGGCATTTTTGTATGACAGATGTCAATAAAAACCAAAGAAATTCAGTTTATCCAGTTATTTCGACAGACATATTAACCTCTAAAATCATTATTTATTGTCCAATATTGATCAAACATGCATATAATTAAAGGAATTACATAGTACAATACACATAGATACCCAACTTTGTTGTTCTGAGTCTCTCAGAATGAATATGGGCATTTTTGTATGACAGATGTCAATACAAACCAAAGAAATTCAGTTTATCCAGTTATTTTGACAGACATATTAACCCCTAAAATCATTATTTATTGTCCAATATTGATCAAACATGCATATAATTAAAGGATTTTCATAGTACAATGCACATAGATAGATTACTTAGTTGTTGTGAATATCTCAGAATGAATATGAGCATTTTTGTATGACAGATGTCAATAAAAACCAAAAAAATTCAGTTTATCCAGTTATTTTGACAGACATATTAACCCCTAAAATCATTATTTATTGTCCAATATTGATCAAACATGAATATAATTAAAGGAATTACATAGTACAATGCACATAGATACCCAACTTAGTTGTTCTGAGTCTCTCAGAATGAATATGGGCATTTTTGTACGACAGATGTCAATAAAAACCAAAGAAATTCAGTTTATCCAGTTATTTCGGCAGACATATTAACCCCTAAAATCATTATTTATTGTCCAATATTGATCAAACATGCATATAATTAAAGGAATTACATAGTACAATGCACATAGATACCCAACTTAGTTGTTCTGAGTCTCTCAGAATGAATATGGGCATTTTTGTATGACAGATGTCAATACAAACCAAAGAAATTCAGTTTATCCAGTTATTTTGACAGACATATTAACCCCTAAAATCATTATTTATTGTCCAATATTGATCAAACAGGCATATAATTAAAGGATTTTCATAGTACAATGCACATAGATAGCTTACTTAGTTGTTCTGAATCTCTCAGAATGAATATGGGCATTTTTGTATGACAGATGTCAATAAAAACCAAAAAAATTCAGTTTATCCAGTTATTTTGTCAGACATATTAACCCCTAAAATCATAATTTATTGTTCAATATTGATCAAACATGCATATAATTAAAGGATTTTCATAGTACAATGCACATAGATAGCTAACATAGTTATTCTGAGTCTCTCAGAATGAATATGGGCATTTTTGTATGACAGATGTCAATAAAAACCAAAGAAATTCAGTTTATCCAGTTATTTCGACAGACATATTAACCCCTAAAATCATTATTTATTGTCCAATATTGATATATTATATAAAACATGCATATAATTAAAGGATGTTCATAGTACAATGCACATATATAGCTAACTTAGTTGTTCTGAGTCTCTCAGAATGAGTATGGCCATTTTTGTATGACAGATGTCAATAAAAACCAAAGAAATTCAGTTTATCCAGTTATTTCGAAAGACATATTAACCTCTAAAATCATTATTTATTGTCCAATATTGATCAAACATGCATATAATTAAAGGAATTACATAGAACAATGCACATAGATACCCAACTTAGTTGTTCTGAGTCTCTCAGAATGAATATGGGCATTTTTGTATGACAGATGTCAATACAAACCAAAGAAATTCAGTTTATCCAGTTATTTTGTCAGACATATTAACCCCTAAAATCATAATTTATTGTTCAATATTGATCAAACATGCATATAATTAAAGGATTTTCATAGTACAATGCACATAGATAGCTAACATAGTTATTCTGAGTCTCTCAGAATGAATATGGGCATTTTTGTATGACAGATGTCAATAAAAACCAAAGAAATTCAGTTTATCCAGTTATTTCGACAGACATATTAACCCCTAAAATCATTATTTATTGTCCAATATTGATATATTATATAAAACATGCATATAATTAAAGGATGTTCATAGTACAATGCACATATATAGCTAACTTAGTTGTTCTGAGTCTCTCAGAATGAGTATGGGCATTTTTGTATGACAGATGTCAATAAAAACCAAAGAAATTCAGTTTATCCAGTTATCTCGACAGACATATTAACCTCTAAAATCATTATTTATTGTCCAATATTGATCAAACATGCATATAATTAAAGGAATTACATAGAACAATGCACATAGATAGCTAACTTAGTTGTTCTGAGTCTCTCAGAATGAATATGGGCATTTTTGTATGACAGATGTCAATAAAAACCAAAGAAATTCAGTTTATCCAGTTATTTCGACAGACATATTAACCTCTAAAATCATTATTTATTGTCCAATATTGATCAAACATGCATATAATTAAAGGAATTACATAGTACAATACACATAGATACCCAACTTTGTTGTTCTGAGTCTCTCAGAATGAATATGGGCATTTTTGTATGACAGATGTAAATAAAAACCAAAGAAATTCAGTTTATCCAGTTATTTTGACAGACATATTAACCCCTAAAATCATTATTTTTTGTTCAATATTGATCTCACATGCATATAATTAAAGGATTTTCATAGTACAATGCACATAGATAGCTAACTTAGTTGGTCTGAGTCTCTCAGAATGAATATGGGCATTTTTGTATGACAGATGTCAATAAAAACCAAAGAAATTCAGTTTATCCAGTTATTTGGACAGACATATTAACCCCTAAAATCATTATTTATTGTCCAATATTGATCAAACATGCATATAATTAAATGATTTTCATAGTGCAATAGACATAGATAGCTAACTTAGTTGTTCTGAGTCTCTCAGAACGAATATGGGCATTTTTGTATGACAGATGTCAATAAAAACAAAAGAAATTCAGTTTATCTGGTTATTTCGACAGACATATTAACCCCTAAAATCATTATTTATTGTCCAATATTGATCAAACATGCATATAATTAAAGGAATTACATAGTACAATGCACATAGATACCCAACTTAGTTGTTCTGAGTCACTCAGAATGAGTATGGGCATTCATACGTACTACTAGTACATCCAAACTGATTAAGAATCTAGTATCGAACCAGAGTGCGTGTATAAAATAGTTGTTTGTCTGTACTACCTCCTGATGTTGGCTGGACGTGACAAACGTCACTACATCTCTCACAAGTTCAGTCTTACCAAACTGAGCGAGTTTAAGTGCTTGTGAAATGTTGTCCAGTTCATTTTTGTAAAACTAGCATCAATCGACAGATCAGCATTGAAAAGAGCCAATATGGTCAACTTCGAATATAGTATTGTTTGTAATTCACTTTCAAATTAACTTTTCAAGATATTTAATGTCCATGCTATTAATATCGCGACACATTCTCTCCCTCGTGCATTATGTTCAGCACTCTCCAATGTATATAATAAACATGCTTTCCTAGAATGTTTTTACCACATTCGACCAGATTTCGTTACAATGGCCTAGCAGGTTCAGGTATTTTGTGTATGCATTCTCTAGAATCCTTATGTTCAAACGCATTTTTTTGTAGTTTTAAAACACAATCAAACTGTAAGTTAACAACTTTTATATCCCAAGCATAGTCAATACGCTAACAGGAGGCATTCAATTCACATTCAAAGACATCCGTCACCACAACATTTCATGCAAACTACTGCACTTTGCATTATATTATTACATCAAACATATGTAGTTTTTTCAATACCACAACATGTATACTGTTCATTCAAAACATAAACTGATTTATCAAGGTTTTGGTCAGTTTAAGACAATTACAATAAATTGCAATAATTATATATAAAACAATAATGCACCATGATAGCCTGTCTGGCATTATTGTGAAGTTTGTATCTTTCATCAAACAAGCAAGCCTCAGACCTACTGGTTTTATTGGCCCACAATTAAAGCCATACATATTTGGTAAACATATAAAAAGAATTAATGAAGAAATGAAGATATAACAGTGTAAATATTATTAAATATATAATTTTTTATAATATAGGGACAATTCTATTGTGTCTCATGACCCAATAAAGCTCATAACTATGCATAACAAGATTTCAAGATCATAAATATATACATTATAACAAAGATTGATAAAGACTCACTGACACAGGAATTTGGTTGCTCAAGTGAAAACAATCAAATGAGAAAGACAGATGGGCCTCAACATTTCTTTCAAACAATTTATGCTCCGGAAAGCCTAAATATGTGCACAAAATGATATAAAAGTTATTTTGTTTGCGATGTAGTATCCACTTCTTTTCACATCTTCCGATCACTTCTTTATCTGATACTGTTACTCACAATTTGAACACCAACATCTAAACCTGTAAATTACAAAACAATACATGAAGCTAACTAATAAAGTTATTACTAATAAATTTATTGTACAAGAAGATGCATGGTACAAAAGAATATACTGATATTTTACAGTAGCTAGTATACTGATTGGTAACATAATTTATTGCACATGAATTGTAAATTCAGTCAACAAATGTTTTGTTAGTTGTATTTGACAATTGATCACACCTCCTTACCGCAAGTGCTATTTTAGTTGCAATGGATACATATCCGACAAGTCTGGTTCAATTAGATTGTTTATACCTGCTTTATACCTATTGCCTGTTATATTATAGAAATATGTATTAAGCCTAAGGGGGCAGTATATCAGAGACTGAGTGAGTCATTCAGGCAATGAATAAGTTTGCAAACATTGAAATTGTTTATTATTTTGAAATCATATCTTAAAGAGAAAACGTAAATATCACATCATTTTCTTGCAATGTAAATCATTGCCTACACCTTCGCAAAATGCAAACATACTGCACTGTCATTAGATGCCAAAGTTCAACTCATCAAGGTAATTAAATACAGATTATTTAAATGATCGGTTTATTCTGCTATTTCGATATTGAAATGAATAGAAGTTTATTAGTGTATCTTTGGTCAGATTTTCACATTCAGTTTAATAGTTTAATATACTTTTGATACAAATCACTAAAGTACCAAACAAAATATAGATCCATATATCCCCGTTTGAAAAAAGTGCCAAATCATGTCCAGTTCTCAAAACCCGTTTAATCGGGAAACCCCTTTAAACCGGACATTTTGTCCGGTCCCAAGCTGGTCCGGTTTAAAGGGGTTCCAGTGCAGTGAACCTCAGACAGTTAATCTGTCTAAGTCAGACAGTTAGCAACCAACTGTCAATCAGTCAGTAATTATCCAAATGTGTAGATATTATAATAATGATTCAACAAAAAAACTGTTTCTCGTCTTTCTCCACAGCATAGAATTCAATACCTCACAGTCAGTGAGTGCACAAGTCAGTCAGTGAGTACACCAGTCAGTGAGTACACCAGTCAGTGATTACCCTAGTCAGTCAGAGAGTGCACCAGACAGTCAGTGAATGCACCAGTCAGTCAGTTAGTGAGTACACCAGTCAGTCAGTGAGTGCACCAGTCAGTCAGTGAGTACACTAGTCAGTGAGTGAGTGCACCAGACAGTGAGTGAGTGCACCAGTCAGTGAGTACACTAGTCAGTCAGTGAGTGCATCAGTCAGTGAGTGATTGCACCAGTCAGTGAGTACACTAGTCAGTCAGTGAGTGCACCAGTCAGTCAGTGAGTGCGCCAGTCAGTTAGTGAGTACATCAGTCAGTCAGTGAGTGCACCAGTCAGTCAGTTAGTGAACAGTCAGTGAGTACACCAGTCAGTGAGTACACCAGTCAGTGAGTACACCAGTCAGTGATTACACTAGCCAGTTAGTGAGTACACCAGTCAGTGAGTGAGTGCATCAGTCAGTGAGTGAGTACACCAGTCAGTGAGTGAGTACACCAGTCAGTTAGTATATCAGTCAGTCAGTGAGTACATCAGTCAGTCAGTGAGTGCACCAGTCAGTCAGTGAGTACACCAGTCAGTGAGTGAGAGCACCAGTCAGTGAGTACACTAGTCAGTCAGTGAGTGCACCAGTCAGTCAGTGAGTGCACCAGTCAGTCAGTGAGTACACCAGTCAGTGAGTGAGTGCACCAGTCAGTGAGTACACTAGTCAGTCAGTCAGTGCACCAGTCAGTCAGTGAGTGCACCAGTCAGTTAGTGAGTACATCAGTCAGTCAGTGAGTGCAACCGTCAGTCAGTTAGTGAACAGTCAGTGAGTACACCAGTCAGTGAGTACACCAGTCAGTGAGTACACCAGTCAGTGATTACACTAGCCAGTTAGTGAGTACACCAGTCAGTGAGTGAGTGCATCAGTCAGTGAGTGAGTACACCAGTCAGTGAGTGAGTACACCAGTCAGTGAACAGTCAGTGAGTACACCAGTCAGTGAGTACACCAGTCAGTGAGTACACCAGTCAGTGATTACACTAGTCAGTTAGTGAGTACACCAGTCAGTGAGTGAGTACATCAGTCAGTCAGTGAGTACACCAGTCAGTGAGTACACCAGTCAGTGAGTACACCATTCAGTCAGTGAGTACATCAGTCAGGCAGTCAGTGAGTGCACCAGTCAGTCAGTGAGTGTACCAGTCAGTCAGTTAGTGAGTACACCAGTCAGTGAGTGTACCAGTCAGTCAGTTAGTGAGTACACCAGTCAGTGAGTACACCAGTCAGTCAGTTAGTGAGTACACCAGTCAGTGAGTACACCAGTCAGTCAGTGAGTACACCAGTCAGTCAGTGAGTACATCAGTCAGTCAGTTAGTACACCAGTCAGTTAGTTAGTGAGTACACCAGTCAGTTAGAGAGTACATCAGTCAGTTAGCGAGTACATCAGTCAGTCAGTGAGTGCACCAGTCAGTCAGTGAATGCACCAGTCAGTCAGTGCGTGCACTAGTCAGTCAGTGAGTATACAAGTCAGTCAGTGAGTACACCAGTCAGTGAGTATACCAGTAAGTCAGTGAGTACACCAGTCAGTCAGTGAGTACACCAGTCAGTCAGTGAGTACACCAGTCAGTCAGTGAGTACACCAGTCAGTCAGTGAGTACACCAGTCAGTCAGTGAGTACACCAGTCAGTCAGTGAATGCACCAGTCAGTCAGTTAGTGAGTACACCAGTCAGTGAGTACACTAGTCAGTCAGTGAGTGCACCAGTCAGTCCGTGAGTGCACCAGTCAGTCAGTGAGTACACTAGTCAGTCAGTGAGTGCACCAGTCAGTCAGTGAGTACACCAGTCAGTGAGTGAGTACACCAGTTAGTCAGTGAGTGCACAAGTCAGTCAGTGAGTGCACCAGTCAGTCAGTGAGTGCACCAGTCAGTCAGTGAGTGCACCAGTCAGTCAGTGAGTGCACCAGTCAGTCAGTCAGTACACCAGTCGTCAGTCAGTCAGTGCACCAGTCAGTCAGTCAGTCAGTGAGTACACCAGTAAGTGAACCAGCATGTACCATACATGAACAATACCAGCATGTACTGTACATAAACATGCATGTACCATACATGAACCATACCAGCATGTACCATACATGAACATGCATGTACCATACATGAACCATACCAGCATGTACCATACATGAACATGCATGTACCATACATGAACCATACCAGCATGTACCATACATGAACATGCATGTACCATACATGAACCATACCAGCATGTACCATACATGAACATGCATGTACCATACATGAACCATACCAGCATGTACCATACATGAACAGGCATGTACCATACATGAACCATACCAGCATGTACCATACATGAACAGGCATGTACCATACATGAACCATACCAGCATGTACCATACATGAACAGGCATGTACCATACATGAACCATACCAGCATGTACCATACATGAACATGCATGTACCATACATGAACCATACCAGCATGTACCATACATGAACAGGCATGTACCATACATGAACCATACCAGCATGTACTATACATGAACATGCATGTACCATACATGAACCATACCAGCATGTACCATACTTTAACAGGCATGTACCATACATGAACCATACTAGCATGTACCATACATGAACAGGCATGTACCATACATGAACCATACCAGCATGTACCATACATGAACAGACATGTACCATACAATAACATGTACTGGCATGAACCGAACATGAAAATGTACTGTACTGGCATGTACCATACATGAACCATACCAGCATGTTCTGTACATAAACATGCACCAGCATGTACCATACATGAACAGGCATGTATCATACAATAACATGTACTGGCATGAACCAAACATGAATAAGTACCTACATGTGACATACATAAATATGGACTTGCATGTCCCATACATGAACTGGAATTTACCATACATGGATATGTACATACATGGACGTGTACCAGCATGTACAAGACATAAACATGTACCATCATGTACAAGACATGAACATGTACCAGCATGTACAAGACATAAACATGTACCGTCATGTACAAGACATAGACTGGCACACACCATACATGGACATGTAAAAGACATGGATATGTACCATACATGAACATGTACCAGCTTGTAATGTACACGAACATGCACCAGCAATTACCATACATGAACATGTACAAACATGTATCATACATGAACATGTACAAGCATGTATCATACATGGACATGTACAGGCATGTATCATACATGAACATGTACCAGCATCTATCATACATAAACATGTACAAGCATGTATCATACATGAACATGTTCACGCATGTATCATACATGGACATGTACAGGCATGTATCATACATGAACATGTACCAGCATCTATCATACATAAACATGTACCAGCATGTAGCATACATGGACTTGTACCAGCAAGTACCATACATGAACATGTTTCAGCATGAAACATACATGAATAAGTACCAGCATGTGACATACATAAATATGGACTGGCATGTACCATACATGGACTGGACCATACATGGATATGTACAAGAATGTACCATATATGGACTGGACCATACATGGATACGTACAAGCATGTACCATACATGGATATGTACAAGCATGTACAAAACATGAACATGTACCGGCATGTACCATACATGGACTGGTAATTACCATACATTAACATGTACCGGCATGAACCATACATGAATCAGTACCGGCATGTAATATACATCAATATGGACTGGCATGTACCATACATGAACTGGCATATAACATACATGGATTGGCATGTACCATACATGGACTGGCATGTACCATACATGAATTGGCATGTACCTTACATGGACTGGCATGTACCATACATGAATTGGCATGTAGCTTACATGGGCCGGTGCGTACCATACATGAACTGGCATGTAACATACATGGACTGGCATGTACCATACATGGACTGGCATGTACCATACCTGAACTGGTATGCACCATACGTGTATGGGCATGTACCATACATGAACTGGCATGTACAATACATGAACTGGCATGTAACTTACATGGCCCAGCATGTACCATACATGAACTGGCAATAACAATAACATGTACCGGCATATAACATACATGAATTAGTACCGGCATGTACCATACATGAATATGTACTGGCATGTACTGCACATGAATATGTACTGCACATAAATATGTACTGGAATGAACCATACATGAATTAGTTTCGTCCTGTACCATACATGGAAAATGTACTGGCATGTACTATACATAAAAAATGAACTTGCATATACCATACAATAAAATGTACCGGCATGTACTATACATGTAAATGTACTGGCATGTACCACACATGAACACCTTAATACTTACCCACTGGCCACAGCATGGCTTTTCATTATAATACATATCTCATGGATAGACAACATGACTATGTGTACTATCAAAGCCTCTTGGTAGAATTTCAGACAGAACAATTCCAGTTGTTGGCTAAAATCTGAAAACAATCAAGAATCACAATTCAGTGAAATACAAACCATTGCTGTCAGCTTTTAAGAGAGAACATGTACTGGCATAATTATTTTGCACTGTATAATAGTAACATTAGCATTATGAATGAGATCAAGTCTGGAGTTAGCCAGCAATCTAGTGTTTTACATAGTTGTGACAATGAACTCAAAAACTTGGTCCATGATCTAAGACTTCTCAATACTTTTACCCACTTCAGCTCAATACTTTTTGACCTCCCAGGTCCTAACTTGGTAGGATGATTGCAATCGAATAGTCGATGCACCCTATTGAATTGGGTTACTTGGTCAAACTGACCATTTTGCGGAAATCCTTGTCTGCATGATAACTCCAGTATCCTTTGACTTCCAGTTCCTAACTTTGTTGGATGATAGCCTACAGGTTGTAGATGAAAGCTTCTGATTTTGGGATCACTGGGGCAAAGGTCAAGATGAAGTAGACCACAAGGTGGAAATCCTCAGCCACCTTAAGAATTGTTAAGCTTTTTAAACCATCAAAATCATTCCCTAGTACATCATTGGTACTCACTTCTATGTCACCATATTAATTCAAATCCTTTTGGGTGGCGCAGAAATGTACTAGAAATATGAATACTGTCATGGTGCTGAGGGGGTCTTTGGTACAAGCCCCATATCAGTTGCACTTTTCTAGCTAAAATTGTAAACAGAGAATAATTGGACACTGCCAGTAAGCTCAGTCTCATGTAGACGGGTCTTGGGTTCAATTCACATCGGATGTACTTTTTCACTTCAATTACTATTATGGTGGCAGTGGCGTTCGACGACGGCTCAATGCCGTTATGCCTCAAATGACTAAAATATTGGATTACACAGCAGCCCATATAACACTATTAGTAGAGCATGGTATTTGTGTTGTAGGGGTCTTGGGTTCAAGTCTGACGCAGGAAGCACTATGTTATGGTAAATAAAATTTCTTTAGTTGTCTAAATTGTAATATAGTTTCAATGCATTTAATGCCTGATTCAAATTCCTGTTGTTAATTCATACCTGAATTTGCTGAAACTTTCCATTTCTCATGTCATCTGGAGTAAACTCTCTCACGCTTCACTTTTCACGCAACCATTACCAAGGCATCATCATTCTGTATTTTGATAAGAAAAAAAATAAAACCATGGCATAGTTATATAAAAACTTATAAATATCCACTAAAACAATGATCAAAACCATGATTTGTCAATCCCTTAACTAGTTCAATTAAAATGTTACCAAAATTAGTAATAAAATACAAGAGAGAGAAAGACATGATCGAGATTAGCCATATCGTGTCGCGAAAAGTAGTTACAAACAGACGAAAACTCGAGACGTGTTTTGCGAGTTCAGTACAGTTAAGTAAGATTCAGCATGGATTTCTTGATAGATGAGCACGAGTTATCAATATAAAATACGCTACCGTAAGTCAATCACCAAATGGTATCACTGCTACAAACGGTTGAACGGTTCTGCAATTGCTATTCAGGAATGGAGGTTATCCCACAATCACTTGCGCTTCATTCGGAACATTTTCAGCAACTTCCGTTCAATTACCATATTTGGTGTTGGGCCGTCAGGGACCATCTCTCTAGTGCCAACTATTACTTTTTAATGCATTTTGAATTTAGAGGTGTTGGGATAAACAAATTAATGATCACAAAGAGGCTGAGGTTGTTCCGTCAAGCAGCAGTTGAAACATATAAGCGCACTCAGTGTCATCGTCATGTGATCTAGTGAAGGTAAATAACTCTGGAATATAGATTTAGTTTATACACAATCTGTTCACTGAGATCTGTGTGTCTAAGTTTCAACCCATTGTCAGAATGAGCTAATATTTTCAAGCAAGTTATAAGTTGTACAATAACATGTGGTTTTACGATAACACTTACATGGTTGAAATTTCATCCGCTCCTTAAAGATATGAGTAAAACTCAAGTGACCTATTAGAAAATTTGTCAAGTGTATTTTCATGCTTAGTTTTGTTGTGACAGGACAACTCCCGCTATGCCGGACGGGAGACGCTATCTCCCGATTTTCAAATTACACATAGTAAATATTTGTTATGGGGTATTTTTTATTTCATTCCCAACTGGTTCGCTGAAATTACTTGTCAAACTGATTACCGGAAGTGCTAAAATCCGTATACCAGTCTAAAAATCGTTTGTGACACTTCCTTCTTTACCTCAATGTTCATATCATTAGACATATCTATGTAGCCAAGGCTTAATTCAAGATTTTGTGGTTATTTCAAATTCTAATGTACATTCAGTTACCGAGAGCAAGGTCAGTATAAGGCTGTTTGTTTCCACGTACTGGATGTATGCAGTATATCTGTTATTGTATGTTACAGAGAGCAAGGTCAGTATAAGGCTGTTTGTTTCCACGTACTGGATGTATGCAGTATATCTGTTATTGTATGTTACAGAGAGCAAGGTCAGTATAAGGCTGTTTGTTTCCACGTACTGGATGTATGCAGTATATCTGTTATTGTATGTTACAGAGAGCAAGGTCAGTATAAGGCTGTTTGTTTCCACGTACTGGATGTATGCAGTATATCTGTTATTGTATGTTACAGAGAGCAAGGTCAGTATAAGGCTGTTTGTTTCCACGTACTGGATGTATGCAGTATATCTGTTATTGTATGTTACAGAGAGCAAGGTCAGTATAAGGCAGTTTGTTTCCACGTACTGGATGTATACAGTGTATCTGTTATTGTATGTTACAGAGAGCAAGGTCAGTATAAGGCTGTTTGTTTCCACGTACCGGATGTATACAGTGTATCTGTTATTGTATGTTACAGAGAGCAAGGTCAGTATAAGGATGTTTGTTTCCACGTACTGGATGTATACAGTGTATCTGTTATTGTATGTTACAGAGAGCAAGGTCAGTATAAGGCTGTTTGTTTCCACGTACTGGATGTATACAGTATATCTGTTATTGTATGTTACAGAGAGCAAGGTCAGTATAAGGATGTTTGTTTCCACGTACTGGATTTATGCAGTATATCTGTTATTGTATGTTATCGAGAGCAAGGTCAGTATAAGGCTGTTTGTTTCCACGTACTGGATGTATACAGTGTATCTGTTATTGTATGTTACAGAGAGCAAGGTCAGTATAAGGCTGTTTGTTTCCACGTACTGGATGTATGCAGTATATCTGTTATTGTATGTTACAGAGAGCAAGGTCAGTATAAGGCTGTTTGTTTCCACGTACTGGATGTATGCAGTATATCTGTTATTGTATGTTACAGAGAGCAAGGTCAGTATAAGGCTGTTTGTTTCCACGTACTGGATGTATACAGTATATCTGTTATTGTATATTGTATACATAATGGTGAATTGCTTTGAATGTCAAGTAATTGCAGTTTAGTGTGTTGTTAGGTAGCTGTTAAATCGATGCAAACCGCAAGTATTTTTACTGACAGTTCCATGGGTTTAAAATCGCTGTGTGATTATTATATCTATGTATATGTGTTCCACCTATGATTAATGACTGTCATGGCTTGTTCTAAGATGTATTCATTCCATTAAACATTTGTCCTCTTGTTGTCCACCTAAATTATCCATAGTTGTGTTTTGGTGATCGGCTAGATCAATGGGCCCGTTTCATAGACATATCTTAGCTAAGCTAAGATTTTATCGTAAGTTCCGCACTTACGATAATAGTTAAGATAAGTTTTTTGCGTTTCATAGACGCTGTCGTAACTCCGTTATCTTAGCTAAGATAAGTTTTGTCGTAAGTTCGAGAAAAACTGCGACACCGTCTGTATTATAGTCACGTGATACGGATCGAGCACCTGCCATCATGGCCGCCAAAAAACCCGGAATAATTTCTAGTTGATGGGGAATTAACAACTAAGGACGTTTCGTGCGGATGAATTAACTTAAAGTACTGATTTATAGTTCGCACATGTTTTTTATGATGTCAGCTGGATGCATTACAGGTTTGTATGCCATAATAGTATATTTTTACAGCTCATTTTGACGATCTAACTTCTAAGTATAACTCACGACCGTGATGACGTCATGACTCATGTTACCGAGCATTCAGTGTTTCTGTAGTTAGACGGTCACCGGGTTAACTCAGTCGACAGGGTGCCGTACAAGTACTTAAGGGATCAGAACCCACATCGGGCTCATTTCTCCCTTGATTTTCTTCATTTTTTAGGAAACGGTGACAATTTGAAAGAATAAAAACACTGTCCTAAACATAATATTAATTGGTTTACGTCTACCACCAGCACATAGTGCTACTGACCAAGTTAAACAGGTGGCTTTTACCCCATACACTCCTCCCCTTGATACATTAGAATAGATCAAGGGAAAAAATGTAGAAGATGTGGAGCTTGACACACAACCCCATTCAAGGCTGGTTATTGACCGACTGAGCTAACCACGTGGCTGTTTAACCCCACTATATGGTGTCTGGCCAATTTGCCATCAGGCTCAACTTGTATTCAATTTGTTTATCTTGTGTTGAATTTGCACAGAAAATAGTGAACAAAATTGACACTACATAAATTGCTTTAACATATGTTTGAAGTCTTAAAATTGTTGTGTTGTGATATAGCTTATTGTTTAATTATTAATGTGCTGATTACAAGTTAATTTATTTATTTCTGTTACTTTTTGCCATGGGTACCAAACACAGAATGACATGCAGGCGGTACCCACACACAGTGCTGTCCTCTAATGATGTATACTTAATTACTACAAACTAAAGGCAAAATAAATTAAGTGTAATGACAATATTCTGTAGTTTCATTTCTCCATATAATACCATTCCAAGAGTGTTTAGTATATACAAATTGGTGAAATCTATGTATATTACATACTTAAAGACAAGTCATGTTGTTGTGATTTAATTATGTACATTGATGTAGTACATGTATTACAAGCAAAGTAAAATGCTATTTGATTTCTTACTTTCATAGTCATACAGCCTTACTCATTCAACAGTTTAATGATCCGGTCACTTTTGCAGTTAATTCAGAACTTTTATAATCTTGTTACAGATTTTAAGTAACACAGATTTTCAGTGAACATTTCAAAGTTAAATATACATTGCCTCAGCAATTTTGGTGTAATTGTGAACATTTTACTTTAGTTTAAAGTTGTGATATAATTATAATACTGTACATGTAGACTGTTAAATTTGTTGTTTCTGTTTGAAAGGTAAGAATGTTTGAAAAGTGGTTCTTCTGCAGTGAAAATCCGGTCAAAAAAGAAAACTCATAAACCGGTTGTACTGTCAATTGTGGTATTTGGATTATCGATAATGATTTTGGTGGCTAATACCCAACACTACTGATGGCATATAGGAGATGGTACAATATTATTAAAATAAACTTTAAAATGCATACATGTTCATATAATTTGTATCTTTCAGAGTTTGGTTGTGACACATGCAAATGACCAGCATGGTACCATCTATTACAGTTGGCAAGACAATGTTGTGATTATTTGAGAAATGAAAGGTTTTGGATTTGTGAAGGTAACTTAGTATTTATTATGGTTATGCATATCAACAGAATACTGTCCAATTTTGCCAACTGTTTGGTATGACCACTTTTCAAAAATTATACACAATCAGACTTTACCAGCATAATAATATTTGGTTGTGTGTGATATGCCACTGGGCAAAACTGGTTTTCATACAATTATTTCATACTAATGTTTGTTTTATTTCTTTAAGTTAAAACCTATATAGTTTGTAGATCAGTGTTGATAATTTGCCAGTATTGTTATTGTCCAGTTGCTGTCAAAATCACCTGAGTATTATTATTTAAACCCATAACAGACACTGACCTCTAAAACAGTCAATTTTTTTTAAAGGATACAAAGAGTTGATGCAAATATTTCAGTCCTCTGAATGAGTATTATGAAACCAATGCTATCAAATACATGGCTGAGTCTTACCTAAATGACAGTGCAACATATTCATAAGTAAAATAACCAGTTTTGACAAAATGCACAGTATCCTTTATATTTCACACCAGTAGTTTGTTGTCCAAAATGTGTCTTCTTCAATACACTATTTGATTTTATTCCAGATACTTCACCTGTGTTCTCCATACGCAATGGTATACCTTCAGCGATGCACCTTACACATGACTGAGTGGTGGTTGGAGCTGTATATTGAATTACTGAGACCATCCCAGGCCCTCTTTCATCATATGGAACAGCCCGGTGTTAGAGTAAAAGATTAATTACCAACTAGTTCAATGTTCTAGCGCTTACTGCCTACCCACTGACAAAAGGGAGATAATAAGTTGCTACAGGGAACGCCCCATACATAAGACTGTGTATCTTCACACAGACCTACGGGAAAACAATCTACAATACATAAGGCATTTGAGGAGGTGCAATGGTACATACGTAATGGAACAGAGGCTCAAGGAATGGCCTTGTCGACCATAATGAATAACTAGGAGAATCAAAGAGGACAAACAGTGAAGCAGACATATTGTATTGCCATGCCAAGACAATGGCCATTTGAACACTGGTATAAGTTATGTAACTAATGCCATTCACATGGGTGAACAATGAGAGGGCAAGTGAACTACTTCAGTGTGCATTTTTAGACACTGAAGTTTATTGCCATAAGGAGCAAGAGCTGTGATTGTGATTTCATTTTATGTAATGTACAATTTATTTTAAAGGAAGATGATGACTTGGTGCATTTTTTGTTGTACCACGAATATAATAAAAGGAAAAATGTGACTAAGACAAATATCCAGTTTTTCTGTATTTGTATCCTTTATTTTTTTCTTACTATTCAATATAAGCACAGAACAATGTCTTGTATTAAAATATCATTGAAATTACAATTAACCTTAACACATGATGCACAAAATAAAGTGTCATGCATGATGTCATGATTTTCAGACACGGTTCTGACCCAAATGACCACCATATACTGTCAAAGGTTGCTAAATTGCTAATGAAGGGCTTGGCACATTTTACTGGTATTTAGATCCTTTATTGAGTAGCACAACAAAACACTTTTAAGTTTTACAATTTAAAGCTTGCAAAAAGTATGGTTTGTAATATCATTTGTAAGTTCTTCAGTACATTTTAATGATAAAAAAATAAGTAGATTTTAATGAATGTCAACTAGATAGGTTGTTCTTTGAAATGCATATTCAATAATTACGATGACTTTAAAGGCAACAACAATTTTTATACGTATTTGGATTTATTAGCTGAATTTCAAAAATACTTATTACCAAATAAATCAAGAGAAAATGTGTTCATAGCATGACATAGATAGAAATTTAATGTCGGGGGAAAATACTGTATAGCATCATTTTACATATACACATTATTTTGTGTAAGATGATATTACTGTGCTTATATCATATACAAGGCAAATGAGAAATTGAATTAAGAATCAAACAAGAGGACCATGATGACCCTATATCACTCATCTGAGCACATTGCAATGTTGGCATCAAGAGAGTACATGATGATTTTCAATGATTTGACCTCGTGACCTATTTTTTAACCCCACATGACCCAGTACCACATTTGATTTGCATTTCATTAAGACAAACACATGATCGGAAATGATCCAGTATCAAACTTGAACAAGTGTCTGTAAAGCCAAACATTCTAAGCAAATTTCAACAAGATCGAGTGAGAGGTGTGACCTACAGAGTTGAGTATTAACAAGATGACCCAGTTTCAAACTTGGCCTAGATTTTATTAAAGCAATATTTTTTACTATGTCTCATATAGATAAAGTCAAAAGTTTGACCTGTGTATTGTTAATACTGTTTTACTACCAATATTAAAAGCTTTGAAAAGGTACCAAAGAAATGTGTCCTAATAATGGCAAAGCTTAACATACTGACTGTGTTTTATCTATAATTACAACACAAAAAATAAATTGAAATAATTTCAGGCACATGATATATGATTTACATACACATGTCAAAATTCTCAACTGTCCAGTAACAGTGACACTGCAATGTATATACTATATGAATATAACAGTATAATGTGAACAAAATAACTTTATGTATGAAGAAAAAAACCTCCAATACATAATCATAAATTGATCTGCACTTTTTCATGTCTTAAAAACTGCATCAGATTTGGAGATAATTCATTAATCAATTATCACTACAGGCTGTTCTTCACCTACTACACAATTAATGTTCCCTCTACACATTTACACAATGTATGTACCTACTACACAATTAATGTTCCCTCTACACATTTACACAATGTATGTACCTACTACACAATTAATGTTCTCTCTACTCATTTACACAATGTATGTACCTACTACACAATTAATGTTCCCTCTACACATTTACACAATGTATGTACCTACTACACAATTAATGTTCTCTCTACTCATTTACACAATGTATGTACCTACTACACAATTAATGTTCCCTCTACACATTTACACAATGTATGTACCTACTAGACAATTAATGTTTTCTCTACTCATTTACACAATGTATGTACCTACTACATGATTTATGTTCCCTCTACACATTTACACAATGTATGTACCTACTACACGATTAATGTTCTCTCTACTCATTTACACAATGTATGTACCTACTACATGATTTATGTTCCCTCTACACATTTACACAATGTATGTACCTACTACACAATTAATGTTCTCTCTACTCATTTACACAATGTATGTACCTACTACACAATTAATGTTTTCTCTACTCATTTACACAATGTATGTACCTACTACACAATTAATGTTCCCTCTACACATTTACACAATGTATGTACCTACTACACAATTAATGTTTTCTCTACTCATTTACACAATGTATGTACCTACTACACAATTAATGTTCCCTCTACACATTTACACAATGTATGTACCTACTACACAATTAATGTTTTCTCTACTCATTTACACAATGTATGTACCTACTACACAATTAATGTTTTCTCTACACATTTACACAATGTATGTACCTACTACACAATTAATGTTCCCTCTACACATTTTCATGTCTTAAAAACTGCATCAGATTTGGAGATAATTCATTAATCAATTATCACTACAGGCTGTTCTTCACCTACTAGACAATTAATGTTCCCTCTACACATTTACACAATGTATGTACCTACTACACAATTAATGTTCCCTCTACACATTTACACAATGTATGTACCTACTACACAATTAATGTTCCCTCTACACATTTACACAATGTATGTACCTACTACACAATTAATGTTCCCTCTACTCATTTACACAATGTATGTACCTACTACACAATTAATGTTCCCTCTACACATTTACACAATGTATGTACCTACTACACCATTAATGTTCCCTCTACTCATTTACACAATGTATATACCTACTACACCATTAATGTTCCCTCTACACATTTACACAATGTATGTACCTACTACACCATTAATGTTCCCTCTACACATTTACACAATGTATGTACCTACTACACCATTTATGTTCCCTCTATACATTTACACAATGTATGTACCTACTACAAGATTAATGTTCCCTCTATACATTTACACAATGTATGTACCTACAACACTATATATGTTCCCTCTACACATTTACACAATGTATGTACCTACTACACGATTTATGTTCCCTTTACACATTTACACAATGTATGTACCTACTACACCATTTATGTTCCCTCTATACATTTACACAATGGATGTACCTACTACAAGATTAATGTTCCATCTACACATTTACACAATGTATGTACCTACTACACTATATATGTTCCCTCTACACATTTACACAATGTATGTACCTACTACACAATTAATGTTCCCTCTACTCATTTACACAATGTATATACCTACTGCACAATTAATGTTCCCTCTACACATTTACACAATGTATATACCTACTACACAATTAATGTTCCCTCTACACATTTACACAATGTATGTACCTACTACACAATTAATGTTCCCTCTACACATTTACACAATGTATGTACCTACTACACACATATTCCTTCTACACATGTACACAATGTATGTACCTACTACACAATTAATGTTCCCTCTACTCATTTACACAATGTATGTACATACTGCACACATATTCCTTCTACAGATGTACACAATGTATGTACATACTACACACATATTCCGTCTACACATGTACACAATGTATGTACATACTACACAAATATTCTGTCTACACATGTACACAATGTATGTACCTACTAGACAAATATTCCTTCTACACATGTACACAATGTATGTACATACTACACAAATATTCCTTCTACACATAAACACAATGTATGTACATACTACACAAATATTCCGTCTACACATGTACACAATGTATGTACATACTACACACATATTCCTTCTACACATGTACACAATGTATGTACCTACATGTACTACACAATTAATGTTCCCTCTACTCATTTACACAATGTATGTATTACTACACAAATATTCCTTCTACACATGTACACAATGTATGTACATACTACACAAATATTCCGTCTACACATGTACACAATGTATGTACATACTACACAAATATTCCGTCTACACATGTACACAATGTATGTACATACTACACAAATATTCCGACTACACATGTACACAATGTATGTACATACTACACAAATACTACACTCTAACCGTCTTCTTTTTCATGTGGTGTGAAGTATTTCACTTTTATCGAACTATAAATTATACCATTGTAAATGACATTTATCTTTTCAGGATTATCCTTCATTTGGTCAAATCAAACATATACTCAAACAGAACGGAATTAATGCCTTCTTTCTTGCGATGGAGAAAGATATTGTTACTTACAAATCCCTCACAGATTTTATAGGAACGCAGGCTGACACTGAAGTGATGGACACTGCTGGGGCCGAAAAAATTATTCACAGCATCAAGGAATTCTACACGGTAACAATATATTATCTTGAATATAATGTGAAAATACCTTTATTCTACCTGTAACAGCTTGGTTCGTGCCTTATGTAAAGTGTTTATATTATAATGGCACTCATATTTAAAAGGTCAGCCCTTTCTGATGTATGAGACGCCTACTGTCTAAACTTTAATGGCAGACACAAGGCAGGTAATCAGACGATAACCATTATTGAACCAGATGGTGCTTCACCAACTAATCATATCAGAACAGACCCCTACCAGGATTCGAACCTTCGACCTCCCGCTCCTAAGGCGGAAGCCTAAACCACTCGGCCAAGGAAGACGGTTATGTGTGAGGCTAACTATGAGGTTAGGTAGCTGTTTAATCAATTCAAACCTCGTGTAAATTACTTATACTTACAAGACTGTTAATTAGTATGTGGAAGTTTACCCCTCCCGGTAAAAGATTATGTCGCCTGACTAAATGTTTGTGTTTATTTCTCCCTTTGTAGTCCGTTGTCTATTGCCCTGACACCTTCACAACTCATTATCGCCCCATACCCATAGACTATTGCCCTGATACCTTCACAACTCATTATCGCCCCATACACATAGACTATTGCCCTGACACCTTCACAACTCATTATCGCCCCATACACATAGACTATTGCCCCGACACCTTCACAACTCATTATCGCCCCATACACATAGACTATTGCCCTGACACCTTCACAACTCATTATCGCCCCATACACATAGACTAATGCCCTGATACCTTCACAACTCATTATCGCCCCATACACATAGACTATTGCCCCGACACCTTCACAACTCATTATCGCCCCATACACATAGACTATTGCCCTGACACCTTCACAACTCATTATCGCCCCATACACATAGACTATTGCTCTGACACCTTCGCAACTCATTATCGCCCCATACACATAGACTATTGCCCTGATACCTTCACAACTCATTATCACCCCATACACATAGACTATCGCCCCATACACATAGACTATCGCCCCATACACATAGACTATTGCCCCGACACCTTCACAACTCATTATCACCCCATACACATAGACTATTGCCCCGACACCTTCACAACTCATTATCGCCCCATACACATAGACTATTGCCCCGACACCTTCACAACTCATTATCGCCCCATACACATAGACTATTGCCCTGACACCTTCACAACTCATTATCGCCCCATACACATAGACTATTGCCCTGATACCTTCACAACTCATTATCGCCCCATACACATAGACTATTGCCCTGACACCTTCACAACTCATTATCGCCCCATACACATAGACTATTGCCCTGACACCTTCACAACTCCTAGTGGTTGTGTGCTCATGTTCCCTTGGATTTGCGCGGAGAGATTCCACTCTTAAGGAAGCGTTTAGTCATGGTTGTTTTGGTAAATTGATTCATACGAAATATTAGTTAATTACAAACTTGAAACTGTTCGTCTGTAAACTAACTGATTTAATTTCTTCTTCTTTATAGGCATTAAGTTCAAAAGTTGACATAGCAGCAATTGATCTACCTGATGGTATTAATGTTATAGCAGAAACCAACTGTACTAATAGGTATGTTCAGATGTTGTTTACTCTACTAAGTGTATATATTGTTTACTGTATAAGGGAAGTGCATATATTATATACTGTATTACATAAGCGAACTATATTATATACTGTATTACATAAGTGAACTATATTATATACTGTATTACATAAGCGACCTATATTAAATACTGTATTACATTAGTGAACTATATTATATACTGTATTACATAAGTGAACTATATTATATACTGTATTACATAAGTGAACTATATTATATACTGTATTACATAAGCGAAATATATTATATACCGTATTACATAAGTGGAATATATTTTATAATGTATTAAATAAGCGAAATATATTATATACTGTATTACATAAGTGAACTATATTATATACTGTATTACATAAGTGAACTATATTATATACTGTATTACATAAGTGGAATATATTATATACTGTATTACATAAGTGGAATATATTATATACTGTATTACATAAGTGAACTATATTATATACTGTATTACATAAGTGGAATATATTATATACTGTATTACATAAGTGGAATATATTATATACTGTATTACATAAGTGAACTATATTATATACTGTATTACATAAGTGGAATATATTATATACCGTATTACAAAAGTGGAATATATTATATACCGTATTACATAAGTGGAATATATTATATACTGTATTACATAAGTGAAATATATTATATACCATATTACATAAGTGAACTATATTATATATTGTATTACATAAGTGAACTATATTATATACTGTATTACATCAGTGGAATATATTATATACTGTATTACATAAGTGAACTATATTATATACCGTATTACATAAGTGGAATATATTATATACTGTATTACATAAGTGGAATATATTATATACTGTATTACATAAGTGAACTATATTATATACTGTATTACATAAGTGGAATATATTATATACTGTATTACATAAGTGGAATATATTATATACTGTATTACATAAGTGAACTATATTATATACTGTATTACATAAGTGGAATATATTATATACCGTATTACATAAGTGGAATATATCATATACTGTATTACATAAGTGGAATATATTATATACTGTATTACATAAGCAAACTATATTATATACTGTATTACATAAGCAAACTATATTATATACCGTATTACATAAGCAAACTATATTATATACTGTATTACATAAGTGGAAGATATTATATACTGTATTACATAAGTGGAATATATTATATACCGTATTACATAAGCAAACTATATTATATACCGTATTACATAAGCAAACTATATTATATACCGTATTACATAAGTGAACTATATTATATACTGTATTACATAAGCAAACTATATTATATACTGTACTGTAGTATCATTTGAATTCGCGCAGGTCTAATTTTCGCGTATTTCGCGCTAGAGACGAAGCGCGAATTTAAGTTTGGCGATTATTAAACTTCCGAAACTAACATGGCTATCCGAATTTTTGACTGTCCAAAAATGTGCGTATATGCACTTACGTTTTTTCTTTTCATAATTTGTCGCTGTTTTTTTCTGATAATCTGTGTGGAATAATTAGGAACATGGACTATTTTGACACAGTTTGATTACTAGTACGTAAGAGTGGTTTAAATGGAACATTAATTCATAAATTGATTTTTCTTTGTTTACGATGTTTATACATGTATAAAGAATACACAACTGCATAAAATTGTTGTCATCCAGATTGCACGCACTGCAACTTTTTTCTTCATACTTTGATTCTTGAACAATTCGTACAATCGTGTCAATTAACGCCAATTAATCGTTGGACGTGTCATATTGTTTGTGGTATTGTTATGGATTATGTTTTAATTCGTTCCCGACTGGTTCGCTGAAATAACCAGGGAATCAAGCGCTTGGTGAAACTGATCAAAATATGACACAAACCTAGCTAGTCATGTTGTTTATGCAAGTTTCACACGTTTCTATTGTATTCAGATATGACAATTGGCAATAAAATTGTTAATTGGCGACTCTATTAGAGAGATAACGCCCAACTTACGAGTTAATACGCAGAATATTGCTATTTACAGCTTATGATACCGATGTACGAAATAACAACACGCGCTGCGATACCGTCATTTTTGTCTGATTTTTTTTCTTCAAAAATTTAAAATGCGCGAATTTAGGCCCGCGCGAAACTGCCTTTTTTACTGTTTGCGCGAAATATTATATACCGTATTACATAAGCAAACTATATTATATACCGTATTACATAAGTGAACTATATTATATACCGTATTACATAAGCAAACTATATTATATACTGTATTACATAAGCAAACTATATTATATACCGTATTACATAAGCAAACTATATTATATACCGTATTACATAAGCAAACTATATTATATACTGTATTACATAAGCAAACTATATTATATACCGTATTACATAAGCAAACTATATTATATACTGTATTACATAAGTGAAATATATTATATACCGTATTACATAAGTGAACTATATTATATACCGTATTACATAAGTGAACTATATTATATACCGTATTACATAAGCAAACTTTATTATATACCATATTACATAAGTGAACTATATTATATACCGTATTACATAAGCAAACTATATTATATACCGTATTACATAAGCAAACTATATTATATACCGTATTACATAAGCAAACTATATTATATACCATATTACATAAGCAAACTATATTATATACCGTATTACATAAGCAAACTATATTATATACCGTATTACATAAGCAAACTATATTATATACTGTATTACATAAGTGGACTATATTATATACCGTATTACATAAGTGGAATATATTTTATACTGTATTACATAAGTGGAATATATTTTATACTGTATTACATAAGTGGACTATATTATATACTGTATTACATAAGTGGACTATATTATATACTGTATTACATAAGTGGACTATATTATATACCGTATTACATAAGTGGAATATATTTTATAGTATTATTTTATTTACTGCCTTTATAGATGAAATAATTCATAAACATATACTGACGTAATAAGAAAGTGTTTCATGTTTGCTATATTCTTATAACTACTCTGAATAATTGAGTGAAATGTTCCAATATAAGTACACTGAATAATTGAGTGAAATGTTCCAATATAAGTACACTGAACCTTTACATTGACTTGTCACAAGATTACTTGGCTCCACGAAAACGGCAAAATTCAAGCTCTTGTGTCGAGCGAGTCGGTGAAGTTGCAGAACAGTTTAACTGTCTTCTTCATATTCCTTATATCATGTGTTAGGTTCCTTTTTTAATGTGTTATAGTCCCTGTGTAATGTGCTATAGTCCTTGTATAATGTGTTATATTCCCTGTATTATGTGCTATAGTCCTTGTATAATGTGTTATATTCCCTGTATTATGTGTTATATTCCCTGTATTATGTTTTATATTCCCTGTATTATGTGTTATAGTCCTTGTATAATGTGTTATATTCCCTGTATTATGTGTTATATTCCCTGTATTATGTGTTATATTCCCTGTATTATGTGTTATAGTCCTTGTATAATGTGTTATATTCCCTGTATTATGTGTTATATTCCCTGTATTATGTGTTATATTCCCTGTATAATGTGTTATATTCCTTGTATAATGTGTTATATTCCCTGTATTATGTGTTATATTCCCTGTATTATGTGTTATATTCCCTGTATAATGTGTTATATTCCTTGTATAATGTGTTATATTCCCTGTATTATGTTTTATATTCCCTGTATTATGTGTTATAGTCCTTGTATAATGTGTTATATTCCCTGTATTATGTGTTATATTCCCTGTATTATGTGTTATATTCCTTGTATAATGTGTTATATTCCCTGTATTATGTGTTATATTCCCTGTATAATGTGTTATATTCCCTGTATAATGTGTTATATTCCTTGTATTCTGTGTTATATTCCTTGTATTCTGTGTTATATTCCCTGTATAATGTGTTATATTCCCTGTATTATGTGTTATTATCCCTGTATAATGTGTTATATTCCCTGTATAATGTGTTATCTTCCTTGTAGTATGTGTTATATTCCCTGTATAATGTGTTATATTCCCTGTATAATGTGTTATATTCCCTGTATAATGTGTTATATTCCCTGTATAATGTGTTATATTCCTTGTATAATGTGTTATATTTCGTGTATTGTGTGTTATATTACCTGTATTATGTGTTATATTCCCTGTATAATGTGTTATATTCCCTGTATAATGTGTTATATTTCGTGTACCGTGTGCTATATTCCCTGTATAATGTGTTATATTTTGTGTACTGTGTGTTATATTCCCTGTATTATGTGTTATATTCCCTGTATAATGTGTTATATTTCGTGTACCGTGTGTTATATTCCCTGTATTATGTGTTATATTTCGTGTACCATGTGTTATATTCCCTGTATTATGTGTTATATTGCTTTAACAATGAGTTATATTCAGATAACATTTGTAGAAGAGAAGTTACATTAGATGTTTCTGTGACCTCATTTCTTGTAAACACATTTCCTCTTACAACAAATAAGTAATATAGTGCTGTCTATTTCAGTCGATTAAAAAAAAACGTTTGACCTTAGGGAAAAATCGATTCAATGTGCGGGTTTAGAGATTGGAAAAGAGGTAACTTCTGGATTTTACTTTATATGCATTATTTATATGCCTCTCGTATTACGAATTGTGTAAACTACTGGCGCTCACTTTTATATGCATTATTTATATGCCTCTCGTATTACCAATTGTGTAAACTACTGGCGCTCACTTTTATATGCATTATTTATATGCCTCTCGTATTACGAATTGTGTAAACTACTGGCGCTCACTTTTATATGCATTATTTATATGCCTCTCGTATTACGAATTGTGTAAACTACTGGCGCTCACTTTTATATGCATTATTTATATGCCTCTCGTATTACCAATTGTGTAAACTACTGGCGCTCACTTTTACGCATGTTAAATAACAGATATCCAAAACGGTGTTATTTTATGCTCAAATCACTTGGCAATGTTGGCAGGATCTCTTGGGCACCCATGTGAACAATTTGTTATTTCTGTAGGGTATTTGATTTGTATGGATAGCCCATGATATTGGCGATATAAATGTCTTCAATAATGTCTTAAGACAAAGAGTAATTGATTGCCGGACACAAAACTAGCGGATATCTGTAAATGAATCCGGAAGATATTTTCACTATAAACATTTTAAAAGTTAACTTGACACAGAACGTTATTTACAATATAAACGCCTCATTCTCTTGTTTTCCGTGTTCTAATCATCGGTTTGACAATGTAACGGGGAGATAGGTATTGTAGTCATTGTTTAGAAAATAGAAATATTCATATTATCGAGTGTGGATTTCATGTGTTTTTTCAATGCTTGAAATTTGTCCATATTAGAAGACAATATTTATTCTACTGCATACATGTGAAGTGAACCTTTTTTGAAGGCAAATCGGGAGATTGCACCTCAAAAAGCGGGAGATTGAGCCTTAAAACGGGAGTTTTTTTTGTGTGGCTATAATTTTGTCAATGTTATGACTTCATCCATATCATAAGCTGTTAATAGCAATATGCTGCGAATTAACTCGTAATCTGGGGTTCATCCCTTCAATCGAGTCGCCAATTAACAATTTTATTGCCAATGGTCATATCAGAATACAATAGAAACGTGTGAAACTTGAATAAACAACATGAAAAGCAAGGGTCGAATCGTATTTTGATCATTGTCACCAAGCGCTTGATTCCATGGTTTAGAGACTGTTTAGAGAGTATTTCTTACTGGTATCCCGATTTTACACTTTAGGTTATCAGTTTGACAAGGTCTACTTGTATATAACAATATTGACAGTTGTTATAGGCTTTTAAGTACAGAAAAAACAAAAGTAATATTCAAATAAGCATTGATCATAGAAATTGTTTGAATAGGTAGAATTATTATTCGCTGTAGACTAGAATATGTGACACGACTATTTTATTTCTTGGAAACCATTGTGGTGTTTTGTTGGCCTTTATCTACTACATACATTTTACTTGACATGACTTGACATTTGAGTCAAAGATAAACTTAAATAAATTTGTGTATGAGTTAGGAGACCAGCCCCAAACCTGGCCAGCAAATTGATTGTTTCGCAATCCTTGATTTGACCAATGGCAAGATTGCATTCTGTGACTTGTATCAACTCCAATATATATGCTATTGGTAAACTTAAATGAATTAAAACTTATGTTATTTAAGTGTAAATTAATATTTTCTTTCAGTGGCCACTTGCATGTTTCTATATATTGTACCGTCCGTTGAGTCCAGTCACTGTTTAGCCCAGCCATCGGTTAGCCCAGTCAACAGTTAACCCAGTCGCTTGTTAGCCCAGTCACTGTTTAACCCAGTTACCGGTTAGCCCAATCACCGTTTAATCCAGTCACTGGTTCGTTCAATCACCGTTTAACCCGGTTACCAATTAGTCCAGTTACTGGTTGACCAAGTCACCATTTTGTCCGGTTGCCGTTTAAACCAATTAGAAGTTGTTGCTAGTGAGGTCAACTGTAACTTAGTACTTGTTGCTAGTGAGGTCAACTGTAACTTAGTACTTGTTGCTAGTGAGGTCAACTGTAACTTAGTACTTGTTGCTAGTGAGGTCAACTGTAACTTAGTACTTGTTGCTAGTGAGGTCAACTGTTACTTAGTACTTGTTGCTAGTGAGGTCAACTGTAACTTAGTAGTTGTTGCTAGTGAGGTCAACTGTAACTTAGTACTTGTTGCTAGTGAGGTCAACTATAACTTAGTACTTGTTGCTAGTGAGGTCAACTGTAACTTAGTAGTTGTTGCTAGTGAGGTCAACTGTAACTTAGTACTTGTTGCTAGTGAGGTCAACTGTAACTTAGTACTTGTTGCTAGTGAGGTCAACTGTAACTTAGTACTTGTTGCTAGTGAGGTCAACTATAACTTAGTACTTGTTGCTAGTGAGGTCAACTGTAACTTAGTAGTTGTTGCTAGTGAGGTCAACTATAACTTAGTACTTGTTGCTAGTGAGGTCAACTGTAACTTAGTACTTGTTGCTAGTGAGGTCAACTGGAACTTAGTACTTGTTTTTAGTGAGGTCAACTATAACTTAGTACTTGTTGCTAGTGAGGTCAACTATAACTTAGTACTTGTTGCTAGTGAGGTCAACTGTAACTTAGTAGTTGTTGCTAGTGAGGTCAACTGATCACTGTGTTTAACTGTATTACTGTAACAGCTCAGCAGTCTACATATTGTTAATGTCACGTGATAAGTTTTATTTATAAGCTTGAATATCAGCAGCAGATAATGAGCAGATATGTATCAATGAATCTATGCATGTACTAACACAAATCTGTTTTAACAATTTAACAAACTCATTGTTCACTTAGTATATTTCAATTCTCGAATTTCAGGTTTTTATAAATGTTTCACTTCAAGTGAATGAATGTCCAAAAGACAAGAATTCTAAGAGAACGTTCAAACTGGTGCCATCTGGTCTTCAAGAATCATTGTTAATTGAAGTGGAATTTATTTGTGATTGTGAATGTCCACACTCAGAGGTATTTCATTATTCGTATAAACCTAACGGCTTTATTATTGTACATGTAGTCCATGTTGTCTGTCAGTCTGTGTAACAAATATTTCCAACAGTTCTAGCTTGTGATTTCAGACAGTGTATGCAATTTGTTTAAGAATTTAATGATTCATTAGACTTAACGCAACTTTCACATACCTGTTCATTTGCACATTGGATGTTAAGTTTGAATTTCAAGTATGTACATGTAATTTGTAGAGAAGTAACATTTATCCTACAAGTATATCAATATTTCACTATCGTAGGAAATGGACAAGACACATTGCAGTATGGGTAATGGAACATATGAATGTGGAGTCTGTCAATGTAATGAAGGACGAAGTGGTGAAATTTGTCAGTGTGACATTGACGACGAATCAGACCAAAGTATTGATGAAGAAAACTGCAAAAAGTAAGACAAGTCAGCGTACCAGTTTATCCTTCTCTATGGTATTATGCACATATCAATGTTTATCCTTCTCTATGGTATTATGCACTTATCAATGTTTATCCTTCTCTATGGTATTATGCACTTATCAATGTTTATCCTTCTCTATGGTATTATGCACTTATCAATGTTTATCCTTCTCTATGGTATTATGCACTTATCAATGTTTATCCTTCTCTATGTTACCATGCACATATCAATGTTTATCCTTCTCTATGTTACCATGCACATATCAATGTTTATCCTTCTCTGTGGTATTATGCACTTATCAATGTTTATCCTTCTCTATGGTATTATGCACTTATCAATGTTTATCCTTCTCTATGGTATTATGCACTTATCAATGTTTATCCTTCTCTATGGTATTATGCACTTATCAATGTTTATCCTTCTCTATGGTATTATGCACATATCAATGTTTATCCTTCTCTATGGTATTATGCACTTATCAATGTTTATCCTTCTCTATGGTATTATGCACTTATCAATGTTTATCCTTCTCTATGGTATTATGCACATATCAATGTTTATCCTTCTCTATGTTACCATGCACATATCAATGTTTATCCTTCTCTATGGTATTATGCACTTATCAATGTTCATCCTTCTCTATGTTACCATGCACATATCAATGTTTATCCTTCTCTGTGGTATTATGCACTTATCAATGTTCATCCTTCTCTATGGTATTATGCACTTATCAATGTTTATCCTTCTCTATGGTATTATGCACTTATCAATGTTTATCCTTCTCTATGGTATTATGCACTTATCAATGTTTATCCTTCTCTATGGTATTATGCACTTATCAATGTTTATCCTTCTCTATGGTATTATGCACATATCAATGTTTATCCTTCTCTATGGTATTATGCACTTATCAATGTTTATCCTTCTCTATGGTATTATGCACTTATCAATGTTTATCCTTCTCTATGGTATTATGCACTTATCAATGTTTATCCTTCTCTATGGTATTATGCACTTATCAATGTTTATCCTTCTCTATGGTATTATGCACTTATCAATGTTTATCCTTCTCTATGGTATTATGCACTTATCAATATTTTGCCTCCGGATGGGGCGAGTCGTGGATACACGGTACCTCAAACAGAAGATGATTTTTAACAGGTGGGAATTTGACACCGAATGATTCCAGTTCCCGGAAATAAGATGTTGTTAGCATGTTTAATAGATTCATGAAGTGTGGATTAAGCATATTTTACCATGAGGACTTGGACAAAATGCTTGGTATTCCATAGTTGATGGATATACTCACTAAGTAGCATTCGTATTTGATGGATATACTCACTAAGTAGCATTTGTATTTGATGGATATACTCACTAAGTAGCATTTGTATTTGATGGATATACTCACTAAGTAGCATTACATAGCTGATGGATAGACTCACTAAGCAGCATTCCATATTTAATGGATAGACTCACTATGTAGCATTCCATATTTGATGGATATACTCATTAAGTAACTTTCCATATTTGATGGATAGACTCACTAAGCAGCATTACATATTTGATGGATAGACTCACTAAGCAGTATTCCATAGTTGATGGATAGACTCATTTAGAAGCATTCAATGTTTAATGGATAGACTCACTAAGCAGCATTCCATATTTGATGGATAGACTCACTAAGCAGCATTCCATATTTGATGGATAGACTCACTAAGCAGCATTCAATGTTTAATGGATAGACTCACTAAGCAGCATTCAATGTTTAATGGATAGACTCACTAAGCAGCATTACATATTTGATGGATAGACTCACTAAGCAGCATTCAATGTTTAATGGATAGACTCACTGAGTAACTTTCCATATTTGATGGATAGACTCACTAAGCAGCATTCCATATTTGATGGATAGACTCACTAAGCAGTATTCCATAGTTGATGGATAGACTCATTTAGAAGCATTCAATGTTTAATGGATAGACTCACTAAGCAGCATTCCATATTTGATGGATAGACTCACTAAGCAGCATTCCATAGTTGATGGATAGACTCACTAAGCAGCATTCCATATTTGATGGATAGACTCACTAAGCAGCATTCCATAGTTGATGGATAGACCCACTAAGTAGCATTTCATATTTGATGGATAGACTCACTAAGTAGCATTCCATATTTGATGGATAGACTCATTAAGTAATTTTCCATATTTGATGGATAGACTCACTAAGCAGCATTCCATATTTGATGGATAGACTCACTAAGCAGCATTACATATTTGATGGATAGACTCACTATGCAGCATTACATAGTTGATGGATAGACTCACTTAGTAGCATTCCATATTTGATGGATAGACTCATTTAGAAGCATTCAATGTTTAATGGATAGACTCACTAAGCAGCATTACATAGTTGATGGATAGACTCACTAAGCAGCATTACATAGTTGATAGATAGACTCACTAAGCAGCATTCCATATTTGATGGATAGACTCACTAAGTAGCATTCCATATTTGATGGATAGACTCACTTAGTAGCATTCCATATTTGATGGATGGACTCATTTAGAAGCATTCAATGTTTAATGGATAGACTCACTAAGCAGCATTCAATGTTTAATGGATAGACTCACCAAGCAGCATTCCATGTTTGATGAATAGACTCACTAAGCAGCATTACATAGTTGATGGATAGACTCACTAAGCAGCATTCCATATTTGACAGATAGACTCACTAAGCAGCATTCCATATTTGATGGATAGACTCACTAAGTAGCATTACATATTTGATGGATAGACTTACTAAGTAGCATTCCATATTTGATGGATAGATTCATTTAGAAGCATTTAATGTTTAATGGATAGACTCACTAAGCAGTATTCCATATTTGATGATGTTGATTTGTATTTACAGGAACAACGAGAGCAGTTCTATATGTGAAGATAGGGGCTCGTGTAAATGTGGACAGTGTATTTGTTCCTCAAACTATGACGGGAAATACTGTGAGTGTGACAACTCTATCTGTGTCGCTCCGGGAACTTCACTGAAATGTACAAGTAAGCATCTGATGCCTGAAGTCTGCCAGTTAATTGTTCCTATGTCTGATTATTGATTGGAAATATAAGTGACTGGAATATCAGTCATTTAAAACTAAAAACTTAAGAATAATTTCTAGAAGTTTAAACAAGAATGTTATAATTATAAGTATAAGTAAGAAAACATATTATAAGTTATAATAGATATTAGGTTTTCTTGTTTATTTACTTCCAAGATAGCATAATATTATGAAAATAGCTGAAAACATTGTTGCCTCCGATATTCACATTCAATACAATATATTTTATTTCGGTAGTAACATTTTTTGCCCCATATATAGTCGGTGAGAGCGTAATAATCATCAGAGCATATTGAAGATTTAAAAATGAAATATGATGGTAGTTACAATAAGTCCGACAAATATTTAACACAAATAATAATATAGGTACAGTGTAGTTTTCACAGATTTGTGGATTTTGTTTCGACATAGCGAAGTAGATATATTTTGCGTACAATAAATGCATTTTCGTTCTACTTGAGGTATATTGTCGTATCGACAGGTTTCTATCTCAAGGTCATGGGATGAAACTCTGAATTTCGACATTTCGTTAATTATTATATATTTTATTTTCCAAAAAGTTCTCAAAACAAATTTCTTGTTTAAATATACTACATGTATATGTCGAAAGTTTATTAGAATTGTTAATATGAGCATACCACTGTATGCATGTCGAGTTTATCATTTATCTAATTATTATCATTATGTTATAAGATGGGTCCTATACAAGGCGGACCGAATGTTAAATAAAATATATTTACTTTCATATTTCGAAGTATTTTAAAACATTAAACATGTTGAAGGCGATGATCTAATGTTTTACTGAATGTGTATCTATTATGTTTGTATATTTCGATGTAAGATCGAAAGTTATTTCACCAAGTGAGCAGCGGATGCCATATTTTAACGAGTGGCGTGAGTTAAGTCAGATTCTCACGAGGTCAAATAACTTTCGATCTTACACCGAAACAAACAAATATCCTTTTTATTTCATGCTTGATTTTGGTATTTTGTTTCAATCATTACTTGCTTTTTACATTTAATTTACCTGTTGAATGATTCAATATTTCTTGTGACGTCACCATGTGGATCTTCAGTGAAAACTTCAACTTCTTATATTTCCGACTGCACCTAAATGTTTTGTATTTAATTACAGAGAAAACCAACAAATGAAATGTTACGTTATTTTATATCCGATGTGATAATACATTTTACATCATTTATGCATCTCTGCCATCGTTGGCAAGAAAAGCGCATTTAAGAAATCACCAACAAATAACTATACATGTATAATCATAATCTAACAAATAACGTTTGATACGAAATTTATGTTTTGAATTCAATTTTGCAGAGCTACATAATGTATCATTTTTCACTCTGGATCATAATGTTGTGTTAAATATCGTTAAATCCATACACTCTACATACATTTTTATTTTACCTATTGAAGTTGACATCACAAAAATAAAAAGGATGGGAGACAACTGCTGCATGACTTACATTTGGGGCACTCAACAGGGATTTTCTAGTCTATTCAGTGAAATTCTCGCTTTGATAATTCACCGTTATTCCGCGGTAAACAAGCGGACAACATGATATGTAACAATGTTTTTGTATGAATTGAAGATAAGGATCAAGGTGACTGTGCTTGTGGAAAGTGTGTCTGTAAAGGTGGTTACTATGGAGAATATTGTGAATGCACTCCTCGATCATATTGTCTAGCAGAAAATGGGGTAAGTAAGCAACACTTGGTACAAGGCTACTGATTGGTTGACTTATATATCGAAACTTGGTACAAGGCTACTGATTGGTTGACTTATATATATCGAAACTTGGTACAAGGCTACTGATTGGTTGACTTATATATCAAAACTTGGTACAAGGCTACTGATTGGTTGACTTATATATCGAAACTTGGTACAAGGCTACTGATTGGTTGACTTATATAGCAACACTTGGTACGAGGCAACTGATGTGTAGACTTATATAGCAACACATGGTACGAGGCTACTGATTGGTTGACTTATATAGCAACACGTGGTACCAGGCTACTGATGTGTAGACTTATATAACAACACGTGGTGCGAGGCTACTGATTGGTTGACTTATATAGCAACACGTGGTACGAGGCTACTGATGTGTAGACTTATATAGCAACACGTGGTGCGAGGCTACTGATTGGTTGACTTATATATCAACACATGGTACGAGGCTACTGATTGGTTGACTTATATTGCAACACTTGGTACCAGGCTACTGATTGGTCGTCTTATATAGCAACACTTGGTACAAGGCTACTGATTTGTTGTCTTATATAGCAACACTTGGTACAAGGCTACTGATTAGTTGTCTTATATAGCAACACTTGGTACAAGGCTACTTTTTGGTTGTTTTATACTGTGTGTGTGTCGAATTATTCATTTAACCTTTACAACAATCGACGATGTGACAGGAATCATTTTACTGAACCAATGTTTTGTCTGACCCTTGGACCAGAGTACAAGAGTGCTAAGATGTAAATAGTGATTTCTTTAAAACAACATGAACAGGATGGTGGAATCCCATCAAACTTTACGCAAACAAATCCTGCAGATACGAGGATTGAATCTGATGCTAATGATAGTGTTACATTCCCATAGAGACTTTCAAATACCAACCTCGGATTTTACTTCAAAGGATTTCCTACTTGACTATTTTTTTCCAATTCGGCTGAAAGTTCTAACCGGCCTCTCTTCATAAGTTTGATGTGTTTTATTGGTTTTAGATATTTCAGTTATACATGGCGGTCAGTTTACCTAACACGTTTGTCTGGAATTAATTATCACCCATTACTAACTTGCTCTTCTAAAATCAGAGGACAATTTCCCCACATGAATTATAATTTGCTGACAAATGACCGTAACCAAATGTCACGGAAGGACATGGCCTGAGCCGCTATCTACATTACTCACTAATTGTACAATATTGTTTCATTCCAGCTTGAATGTAGCGGAAATGGTGAATGTATATGTGGAAAATGCGTATGCAAGACTGGTTACAATGGTACACATTGTCAGGATTGTCCCGTAAGTAACATTGTCTGGATTGTCCTGTAAGTAACATTGCCAGGATTGTCCCGTAAGTAACATTGTCAGGATTGTCCAGTAAGTAACATTGTCAGGATTGTCCCGTAAGTAACATTGTCAGGATTGTCCCATAAGTAACATTGTCTGGATTGTCCTGTAAGTAACATTGTCAGGATTGTCCTGTAAGTAACATTGTCAGGATTGTCCCGTAAGTAACATTGACAGGATTGTCCAGTAAGTAACATGGTCAGGATTGTCCTGTAAGTAACATTGACAGGATTGTCCAGTAAGTAACATTGTCTGGATTGTCCCGTAAGTAACATTGTCAGGATTGTCCTGTAAGTAACATTGTCAGGATTGTCCCGTAAGTAACATTGACAGGATTGTCCAGTAAGTAA
This sequence comes from Mactromeris polynyma, assembly GCA_032209605.1. Classification (NCBI taxonomy): domain Eukaryota; kingdom Metazoa; phylum Mollusca; class Bivalvia; order Venerida; family Mactridae; genus Mactromeris; species Mactromeris polynyma. Next base: position 3,353,650 of record JASFXZ010000013.1, on the reverse strand, counting down.
CATTGTCAGGATTGTCCCTTAAGTAACATTGTCAGGATTGTCCCGTAAGTAACATTGTCAGGATTGTCCCATAAATAACATTGTCAGGATTGTCCCGTAAGTAACATTGTCAGGATTGTCCCATAAGTAACATTGTCAGGATTGTCCTGTAAGTAACATTGTCAGGATTGTCCCATAAGTAACATTGTCAGGATTGTCCCGTAAGTAACATTGTCAGGATTGTCCCATAAGTAACATTGTCAGGATTGTCCTGTAAGTACCATTGTCAGGATTGTCCCATAAGTAACATTGTCAGGATTGTCCCGTAAGTAACATTGTCAGGATTGTCCCATAAGTAACATTGTCAGGATTGTCCTGTAAGTAACATTGTCAGGATTGTCCCATAAGTAACATTGTCAGGATTGTCCCGTAAGTAACATTGTCAGGATTGTCCCATAAGTAACATTGTCAGGATTGTCCCATAAGTAACATTGTCAGGATTGTCCCATAAGTAACATTGTCAGGATTGTCCCGTAAGTAACATTGTCAGGATTGTCCCATAAGTAACATTGTCAGGATTGTCCCATAAGTAACATTGTCAGGATTGTCCCATAAGTAACATTGTCAGGATTGTCCCGTAAGTAACATTGTCAGGATTGTCCCGTAAATAACAATCATTATCCTTCAAATAACATTTTCAGAATTATCCTTCAAATAAAAATATCAGGATTGTCCTTCAAATAACATTGTTGAGAATTAACCTTCAAATGACATTGTCAGAATTTTCCTTCAATTAACATTGTTGAGAATTATTCTTCAGATAACAATGTTGAGAATTATTCTTCAAATAACATTGTTGAGAATTATTCTTCAAATAACAATGTTGAGAATTATTCTTCAGATAACAATGTTGAGAATTATTCTTCAAATAACATTGTTGAGAATTATTCTTCAAATAACATTGTTGAGAATTATTCTACAAACGATGTTGAGAATTATTCTTCAAATAACAATGTTGAGAATTATTCTTCAGATAACAATGTTGAGAATTATTCTTCAGATAACAATGTTGAGAATTATTCCTTTAAATAACAATGTTGAGAATTATTCTTCAAATAACATTGTTGAGAATTATTCTACAAACGTTGTTGAGAATTATTCTTCAAATAACAATGTTGAGAATTATTCTTCAGATAACAATGTTGAGAATTATTCTTCAAATAATGGATCATTAAAATATCTGAACCTTACTTGCCTGTCAAATAAAATCACAACACTGCAACGGGGCCTGTCACTTAAAATGTCGAAACCAGTAAGGTGTTCACGTGGATGTCAACTCCCTCTCGCTGCCAGTCATTTGGATTTAAAACTCTGTCACTATGTCAGCCCCTAGTAGCATCCTAATCGTCTCGTGATCGTCCCCTATTACATGTTAACTCTGGTTATTTATCAGCATTGGTTAAAGATCAGCTATTTGAAACATTATTTCACGTCAGTCACTTGATATGATAACATTTTAATTATGAGTCTCAAATTCAGCTTTATGTTGCTTTTAAACAAATATTGTAGCTAACTGATATGTATTTCTATGTATTACAGAATGTGTGAATCCCCCTGATGCTCTCCTGATCTCTATGCCAATACTTGGGGGAATTATTCTTCAGATAACAATGTTGAGAATTATTCTTCAAATAACATTGTTGAGAATTATTCTACAAACGATGTTGAGAATTATTCTTCAAATAACATTGTTGAGAATTATTCTTCAAATAACAATGTTGAGAATTATTCTTCAAATAGCAATGTTGAGAATTATTCTACAAACGTTGTTGAGAATTATTCTTCAAATAACAATGTTGAGAATTATTCTTCAGATAACAATGTTGAGAATTATTCTTCAAATAACATTGTTGAGAATTATTCTACAAACGATGTTGAGAATTATTCTTCAAATAACATTGTTGAGAATTATTCTTCAAATAACATTGTTGAGAATTATCCTTCAAAGAACAATGTTGAGAATTATTCTACAAACGATGTTGAGAATTATTCTTCAGATAACAATGTCAGGATTGTCCTTCAAATAACAATTTCAGGATTGTCCTTCAAATAACATTGTTGAGAATTATTTTTCAAATAACATTGTTGAGAATTATCCTTCAAATAACATTGTTGAGAATTATCCTTCGACTAACATTGTTGAGAATTATCCTTCGACTAACATTGTCAGAATTATCCTTCGAATAACATTGTTGAGAATTATCCTTCAAATAACATTGTTGAGAATTATCCTTCAAAGACCAATGTTGAGAATTATTCTACAAACAATGTTGAGAATTATTCTTCAGATAACAATGTCTGGATTGTCCTTCAAATAACATTGTTGAGAATTATTCTTCAGATAACAATGTCTGGATTGTCCTTCAAATAACATTGTCAGAATTATCCTTCGAATAACATTGTCAGAATTATCCTTCGAATAACATTGTTGAGAATTATCCTTCAAATAACAATGTCAGGATTGTCCTTCAAATAACAATGTCAGGATTGTCCTTCAAATTACAATGTCAGGATTGTCCTTCAAATAACAATGTCAGGATTGTCCTTCAAATAACAATGTCAGGATTGTCCTTCAAATAACAATGTCAGGATTGTCCTTCAAATAACAATGTCAGGATTGTCCTTCAAATAACAATGTCAGGATTGTCCTTCAAATAACAATGTCAGGATTGTCCTTCAAATAACAATGTCAGGATTGTCCTTCAAATAACAATGTCAGGATTGTCCTTCAAATAACAATGTCAGGATTGTCCTTCAAATAACAATGTCAGGATTGTCCTTCAAATAACAATGTCAGGATTGTCCTTCAAATTACAATGTCAGGATTGTCCTTCAAAGACCAATGTTGAGAATTATTCTACAAACAATGTTGAGAATTATTCTTCAGATAACAATGTCAGGATTGTCCTTCAAATAACAATGTATGGTTCTTCCATGAAGGTCTAAAGTCAGAACAGCCCTGTTACTACTGTAGAATTTTACATGAATAGCTGTCATCATTTCACACTTCTGTGTTTGTGGCGTATGTTTGATTACAGAGTGATTGCCCAACATGTGATTGTGGTAACAGAGGTATTATTATATGTACATACAGTTAAACTTCGGTAACTCGAGGACGCTGGGGTCCGTCCAAAAAGCTCGAGCTAACCGGTGTTTCGAGTAATCCAGAGTTTCCATTATGTCCCTACAGTGTTTTTTATGAAATGTTTATTTTCATTGTTTTTTTTATAGTTGTTCCCACTTGTATCAGTTATGTCATTTTGTATCATATTTCTATTCGCTATAATTTCTTCAATAAAATAAAGGTAAAGACAAATTTTTAATAAGAGTTGTCACTTTACAGAATGTACTTGTACTTTGTTGTTTTGCAGATGAATAAAAGTTCATGAAAATACGTGTTCAATCCGGATGTTTGCGTCACGCTTGCACCGTTATATTTATGCGTCTTGAAAATCGCTCCTTAGTTGAAATGTTACTGTATTACACATGTGCATGTAGATGTGAAAATAAAAATAAAACAACTCTAAAACTTTTATCGAGTTTTATTGTTTCATAAAAGCACATTATTTGAACAAGTGACCTATGAATATGGCATGATATTAACATTAGTCCGATGTTTGTACGGTAAGGCTGGGTTTTAATCACATGTATTTTACTCAACAACGATCTCATAATTAAATTCTCGTAATCATTTTCTCATCATTATCGTCTCAATTGGCCTTTTTAATTGATATCTGTTTGTTTTGTGAAAACTGCGATAATTGTTTTTCACTCCTCAATCCTTGTCCTTTCGATCGTGATTTTGGAAGTTGTACAACTCGCCGCGAAATTTTTAACACCTTTTCATTGTTTGTTTAATTGGAGCTCCGATTTGAAAAATGTGTGAAAATGTGTCCTCGAGTTACCAGTTAGATATTGTGTATAGTTTGTGTTCTGGGGACGGCAAGTGTGCTCGAGCTCTCGACTTATTTCTGCTTGAGTTATCGGCGGTAAATTTATATGAAAATAGAAGACAAAAGTCCGGGACTCAGCAATTTCCTCGACAAATCCGGGGTTCTCGAGTTTTCGCCTGTTCGTAAAATCGAACTTTAACTGTTTTATCATTTATATTAACATTCCAGAGATGCAGTAACTGTTTGAAATGTGGTAATGTAGAACAGAGACAATGTATCTCCTGTTTGGATGCTCACAAAAACGTTGACAATGCAACAAATACGGCCTGTTATAAAGAATGTTCGGGGTTAAACGTCACAAAGGTTGCACGCTTCGGTAGAGGTATTCATCACTTAATTTACATGCTTCTAATTCTTTATTAAACAAATAAATTCACCTCTTCGTTGATTTACTCCTAGTTCAATAATAATAATTAGTTGATATTATCACAGACCTATATCTAACCAGTTGATATTACACGTTTACAGTTCAGAGTATAATGTAAGTATGTTACTATCAAGTATTGTTATGGTTTTATATGTGACAAATATTGTCAATGTTATAATGATATAATTATCAGTGTGATGATTTGTTTCAGATATACAACCTTGTGATACGTTTGTGACAGAAAACTGTAAACTCAATTATATCATTCAATGCTCCAACGACACAATCAACCTTCAATTTTCCACAGCAAGACGTATGTATACAGTCATATATGTATCTTATACTGAAATAAATCCGTCCGTCCGACGTATGTATACAGTCATATATGTATCTTATACTGAAATAAATCTGTCCGTCCGACGTATGTATACAGTCATATATGTATCTTATATTGAAATAAATCCGTCCGTCCGACGTATGTATACAGTCATATATGTATCTTATACTGAAATAAATCTGTCCGTCCATCCGACGTATGTATACAGTCATATATGTATCTTATACTGAAATAAATCCATCGGCCGTATGTCTACAGTCATATATGTATCTTATACTGAAATAAATCCGTCCGTCCGACGTATGTATACAGTCATATATGTATCTTATACTGAAATAAATCTGTCCGTCCATCCGACGTATGTATACAGTCATATATGTATCTTATACTGAAATAAATCCGTCCGACGTATGTATACAGTCATATATGTATCTTATACTGAAATAAATCTGTCTGTCCGACGTATGTATACAGTCATATATGTATCTTATACTGAAATAAATCTGTCCGTCCGACGTATGTATACAGTCATATATGTATCTTATACTGAAATAAATCCGTCTGTCCGACGTATGTATACAGTCATATATGTATCTTATACTTAAATAAATCCGTCCGACGTATGTATACAGTCATATATGTATCTTATACTGAAATAAATCCGTCTGTCAGTCCGACGTATGTATACAGTCATATGTGAATCTTATACTGAAATAAGTTTGTCCGTCCGTCCGACGTATGTGTACAGTCATATATGCATCTTATACTGAAATAAATCTGTCTGTCCGTCCGTCTAGAATTCCACTTCTGCTTACAGATATGTCTGAACTAACTTGAAATCAATAAGACAGAGTCATTTTGTATAATATAGTCGGCTGTTGACAAAAACTTTTAAATTTATATTTCCATTGTTCGATTCTTTGCTCAAAACATGGAGAAGATAGAAATAAAATGATTTTATCAGTTAACAAAATTAAAGGAATTTAAAAAATGGATCATTAAAATATCTGAACCTTACTTGCCTGTCAAATAAAATCACAACACTGCAACGGGGCCTGTCACTTAAAATGTCGAAACCAGTAAGGTGTTCACGTGGATGTCAACTCCCTCTCGCTGCCAGTCATTTGGATTTAAAACTCTGTCACTATGTCAGCCCCTAGTAGCATCCTAATCGTCTCGTGATCGTCCCCTATTACATGTTAACTCTGGTTATTTATCAGCATTGGTTAAAGATCAGCTATTTGAAACATTATTTCACGTCAGTCACTTGATATGATAACATTTTAATTATGAGTCTCAAATTCAGCTTTATGTTGCTTTTAAACCAATATTGTAGCTAACTGATATGTATTTCTATGTATTACAGAATGTGTGAATCCCCCTGATGCTCTCCTGATCTCTATGCCAATACTTGGGGGTATCATCGGAGTAGGTCTGCTACTACTGCTCATCTGGAAAATATTGACGACTTTCTATGATAAGATTGAGTATGCCAAGTTTGAACATGAGATTCAACATCCAAAATGGAGCAAGGTTTGTATTGTTGTATTGATTTTCATATATCAGATCTTAATGTTTGTATATATGTAAATATGAATATGCTTGGAAATTTATTAAATATTTTGTTTTTGTTTGTGTAGACAATGTAATGATAAATATAGCAAGGTTTGAATAGTGACAATTGAGGGATACCATAGAATATGATTCACTCATTGATATACAATTTATGATCCAAGACAAAACTTTGATGTGGACTGGTATTTACACCAACAATGCATACTTATGTTTTGTAATCATACATAAACCGTAACTGTTTAATGTGTCAACATAGACATTGATTGTTCTCATGTTAAACAACTGATTTTGCAGACTGATAATCCAATCTACAAGACGCCCGTAACATCCAATCAGAACCCAGCATTCAAAGGGACAGTGGAGTGAAGTGGAGTCAATATGCAACATGAACACCGCTTTTCTAAATATAGATTTTTATTCATTTTCAATGAATAACTTGCCAAATGTAACAAAATATTTCCATATATTAGATTAACAGTGAAGTTAAATATTCAAAATGTCATAGCGATGTGTATAGACTTGTATCATATGTCATTTACATCTTTGTCAAACAAAACCATAACAGTAACCCAAACAACGACATGCTTCCAGCGTAAACCATTCGTTTGTTTAATGTAAACGGACAAAACATTGTATTACACGTGTAAAATAAGTCCACATTATTTTACATTTTGTAAGATATTACTGTTAAGTTTGAGTCCCGTTGTAAAATAAGACATACTGCAGTTCATTTTAAGTCCTGTTGTAAAATAAGACATACAGCTGTCCATTGTAAGTCCTGTTGTAAAATAAGACATACAGCTGTCCATTTTGAGTCCTGGTATAAAATAAGACATACAGCTGTCCATTGTAAGTCCTGTTGTAAAATAAGACATACAGCTGTCCATTTTGAGTCCTGGTATAAAATAAGACATACAGCTGTCCATTGTAAGTCCTGTTGTAAAATAAGACATACAGCTGTCCATTTTGAGTCCTGGTGTAAAATAAGACATACAGCTGTCCATTTTGAGTCCTGTTGTAAAATAAGACATACAGCTGTTCATTTTGAGTCCTGGTGTAAAATAAGACATACAGCTGTTCATTTTGAGTCATGGTGTAAAATAAGACATACTGCAGTTCATTTTAAGTCCTGTTGTAAAATAAGACATACAGCTGTCCATTGTAAGTCCTGTTGTAAAATAAGACATACAGCTGTCCATTTTGAGTCCTGGTATAAAATAAGACATACAGCTGTTTATTTTGAGTCATGGTGTAAAATAAGACATACAGCTGTTCATTTTGAGTCCTGGTGTAAAATAAGACATACAGCTGTTTATTTTGAGTCCTGGTGTAAAATAAGACATACAGCTGTTCATTTTGAGTCCTGTTTTATAATAAGACATACAGCTGCACATTTTAAGTCCTGTTGTAAAATAAGACATACAGCTGTCCATTGTAAGTCCTGTTGTAAAATAAGACATACAGCTGTCCATTTTGAGTCCTGGTATAAAATAAGACATACAGCTGTCCATTGTAAGTCCTGTTGTAAAATAAGACATACAGCTGTCCATTTTGAGTCCTGGTATAAAATAAGACATACAGCTGTTTATTTTGAGTCATGGTGTAAAATAAGACATACAGCTGTTCATTTTGAGTCCTGGTGTAAAATAAGACATACAGCTGTTCATTTTGAGTCCTGTTTTATAATAAGACATACAGCTGTCCATTTTAAGTCCTGTTGTAAAATAAGACATACTGCTGTTCACTTTAAGTCCTGGTGTTTAATAAGACATACTGCTGTTCACTTTAAGTCCTGTTGTAAAATAAGACTTACTGTTGTTCATTTTAAGTCCTGGTGTTTAATAAGACATACTGCTGTTCACTTTAAGTCCTGTTGTAAAATAAGACTTACTGTTGTTCATTTTAAGTCCTGGTGTTTAATAAGACATACTGCTGTTCACTTTAAGTCATGTTGTAAAATAAGACTTACTGTTGTTCATTTTAAGTCCTGGTGTTTAATAAGACATACTGCTGTTTACTTTAAGTCCTGTTGTAAAATAAGACATACAGCTGTCCGTTTTAAGTCCTGGTGTTTAATAAGACATACTGCTGTTCACTTTAAGTCCTGTTGTAAAATAAGACTTAATGTTGTTCATTTATAGTCCTGTTGTAAAATAAGACATACTGCTGTTCACTTTAAGTCCTGTTGTACAATAAGACATACTGTTGTTCACTTTAAGTCCTGTTGTAAAATAAGACATACTGTTGTTCACTTTAAGTCCTGTTGTAAAATAAGACATACAGCTGTTCAGTTTAAGTCCTGTTTTATAATAAGACATACAGCTGTTCATTTAAAGTCCTGTTGTAAAATAAGACATACAGCTGTTCATTTAAAGTCCTGTTGTAAAATAAGACATACTGTTGTTCACTTTAAGTCCTGTTGTAAAATAAGACATACAGCTGTTCATTTTAAGTCCTGTTGTAAAATAAGACATACAGCTGTTTATTTTAAGTCCTGTTGTTTAATAAGACATACTGCTGTTCATTGTAAGTCCTGTTGTATAATAAGACATACAACTGTTTACTTTGAGTCCTGTTGTATAATAAGACATACAGCTGTTTATTTTGAGTCCTGTTGTATAATAAGACATACTGCTGTTCATTTTAAGTCCTGTTGTATAATAAGACATACAGCTGTATATTTTGAGTCCTGGTGTATAATAAGACATACTGCTGTTCATTTTAAGTCCTGTTGTAAAAAAAGACATACAGCTGTTTATTTTGAGTCCTGTTGTATAATAAGACATACTGCTGTTCATTTTAAGTCCTGTTGTATAATAAGACATACTGCTGTTCATTTTAAGTCCTGTTGTATAATAAGACATACTGCTGTTCATTTTAAGTCCTGTTGTATAATAAGACATACAGCTGTTTATTTTAAGTCCTGTTGTAAAATAAGACATACAGCTGTTCATTTTGAGTCCTAGTATAAAATAAGACATACAGCTGTTCATTTTGAGTCCTGTTGTAAAATAAGACATACAGCTGTTCATTTTGAGTCCTGGTATAAAATAAGACATACAGCTGTTCATTTTGAGTCCTGGTATAAAATAAGACATACAGCTGTTCATTTTGAGTCCTGTTGTAAAATAAGACATACAGCTGTTCATTTTGAGTCCTGGTATAAAATAAGACATACAGCTGTTCATTTTGAGTCCTGTTGTAAAATAAGACATACAGCTGTTCATTTTGACCCGTTTTCTATCATAAATGCTTTGTAATTTCAAGTTGATATATCAAAATGTTCTGTTAGTATTATATATAATATATCTTTATTGCCTCCATTCTCAACTATCCATCTGGTTTGTATGCTGTCTGAAAGCTGACATTGCACTGTACGACATTATATATCATTATAAAAGTTAATAGGCACAACCATACTGAATAGTGTTTGATTATGTAAATATATGTTATATCTATCACTTAACATTTACAGTCGTCATTTACCTGACATCACACCTGTACTTGACATTGTATTTCTGTAGCAAGGCCAGTCGTATTGTTTTGACAGTTGTTCATGAGATATATTGCATGTCTTACCGTGTCAGGACATCATGACGTGTGTCTGGTAGTTTTTATAGCTCAGTTCTAATATATAACTATACTGACATAACATTGGAATACGTGATTCACAAGTCTAGATCCTTGTAATGTTTAACATCTAAATTATCATCTATCACCAGCACCAGCAAGTATTTATGATGAACATTTATTGTCCGGATACTGATTGTCCGGCTAATGATTGTCCGGCTACTAATTGTCCGGCTACTGTTTGTCCGGCTAATGATTGTCCGGCTTATGATTGTCTTGCTAATGATTGTCGGCTAATGATTGTCCGGCTAATGATTGTCCGGCTTATGATTGTCCGGCTAATGATTGTCTTGCTAATGATTGTCCGGCTACTGATTGTCCGGCTACTGATTGTCCGGCTAATGATTGTCTTGCTAATGATTGTCCGGCTAATGATTGTCCGGCTAATGATTGTCCTGCTACTGATTGTCTTGCTAATGATTGTCCGGCTAATGATTGTCCAGCTACTGATTGTCCGGCTAATGATTGTCCGGCTAATGATTGTCCAGCTACTGATTGTCCGGCTAATGATTGTCCGGCTAATGATTGTCCAGCTACTGATTGTCCGGCTTATGATTGTCCGGCTACTGATTGTCTTGCTAATGATTGTCCGGCTAATGATTGTCCAGGTACTGATTGTCCGGCTAATGATTGTCCGGCTAATGATTGTCCAGCTACTGATTGTCCGGCTAATGATTGTCCGGCTAATGATTGTCCGGCTACTGATTGTCCGGCTAATGATTGTCCGGCTAATGATTGTCCGGCTACTGATTGTCCGGCTAATGATTGTCCGGCTAATGATTGTCCGGCTAATGATTGTCCGGCTACTGATTTGGTTATTGAAGGTTACTGGGCTTCTTGCTTACGTTATTGCTGTTGGAAGAAACCGACACGGACTGGTCACTACGTAGAGGTCAGCGTTACTTCCGATATGCTGGTGTTGACTGGTCACTACGTGGAGGTCTGTGTTACTTCCGGTATGCATCTCGTTCCATCATCACCACTGCTCTGTCTTGTATTTTGTCACAATTTAATTATGTTTCATTTCACTAAACGTTTTGTTTTATTCATTAATGTAACATGATTTTGTTGTTGTTACATTTAAGAAACTATATCTATGCCTGGCGAAACAAAGTGTTTTTGTTGCTGTACAAATTGTCTTGCGTGCATGTTTGTCTTATATATACTTGTTTCGGTAATATTATCCTATATACAAATACAACATTACAGTTAGTGAATATAGCACCACGTCTGTCACTGGGAGCTGTAAGTCAATCAAATAGAACAAATTTGCCCCCCCCCCGGAGTAAATGAATGTGATCCCGGCAACGCTTTCCCGTCTACCATGAATTATATGTAATATACAATCAAGTTAATGTGTATGATAAATACAGCCAACTTCACCAGGGTAAATTCATCCAATGGTTTTTAAAAGCAGCCTCCCACTTAATGACAGGTTTTACCAATTTTATCTAAACTTATTTCAGAAAGTGTGGTACAATATTTCATTAAATGGCTTACTTGTTCATTGTCACACAAGTATATCAGAAGAATATGATTTTTTATCGACACTATTATAATAACTATTCATAATTATGAACATGGCATTGACGGATCAGTATGTGTACATATTTGAGAAAAGTGTGTTCAGTATCTTGAAAAGGCTTACTTTATGTCACATGTATAGTGATCCTAAGTCTAGATTTCATGTCCGGCATATAGTGATATATTGGTCCCAGGTGTCATAGTTTTACTGTGTACGCCATTTGTAGACACCATAATGAAACCTAGCACGGATATGATAGTGATCTGAGTTTGTTGTACATAAATTATTTGTATGTTCATTTTGATAAATATTACTTGTATATAAATATTCAATATGTATTTAAATATGACGCACAGTCACAATATCATGTACCTTACTCGCTTTGTAAACATTCACATACTTGTGTACTTGTATCTGTTGAACATACACTGTCCTCCAAAAGTTCCTTCACACTTTGACAATTTCCCATTACCTTTAATGTATTTTCATATTGGTTTCACATGCAATAACTCGAAAATGCTTTTTTACAAAGCAATAATTTTCTGTAGAAGTATTTACAAATTTGTACTGAAACAATCTCTAATTGTCTGTGTCAGATCAATCAGTTACACATACAAATGTTGGTTTCCGATGCAGCTGCAGAGATGTGCAAATTGTTAATTCTTAACTATCCATCTCAGATGTGGAATTAATCATTTTACTTCATTTTCATGTATGTTTTATTTGAAATTCTGTAAGAAAAAGTAACGAAATTCAAAATATTCAAGTGTAAAGAAACTTTTGGATGGCAGTGTATTTACTGATTCAGTGTTTACTGACAATACGAGACAAAGTTCTTGGCATTTAGTGGCAATTTACGTAAATCTCATAGAAAACGCATCAGTCGAGCAAAATTCTACAAAAAGACCGGTGATGTCACAAACTCACAATTTCAACTTCCCGAGGTCAATATTTCATAGGAGAAAATAATGAAGTGTGAATATCATTACAAGACAAGACTCTGGCGTACAAGTTTAAAACTTTCTAAGAACAATAATTCTTGAGCTTTATTTGATTCAATCGGCTTTATTTGTCAATAGAGATACACACGACAGTTACTTATTGATACCAAGAATACCAATATTTCATAAACACATGTGACAATACACAGGTGTAGATCACATCATCGTTAGTAGATCACCGTAAAACTCTACATGTGAAATACTTGGTCGCTCATGGATCTTGTTGTGTGTATATTTACTGCTGAGACGCAAGTTGGATAAAAATGTTTTTTTCTATGTTTGTGTTTTTCTTCAATAAAATACCTGAGTGAAAACTCCACATTGTTTTGTTGTTTATTGTTAATTACATTCAACCTTTGAAGAATTACAGCTAACATAAGTTATTGTATTACTAAATTATCATGCAAATGAAACGTTAGAATTTATTCGAATGTTGTTAAGTCTGCTACCTAATTACGTACTAGAATCGTTCGTAGTACTTTATGTACAATTGGTCAAAATATCAAGTTGGGTTCTAGTAAGTTTTAAATGGTTTGAGTTAAACACGTTTTCTGTAATCACAAATTTATCAAATGCTCATTGTACCGCAGCAATCTCAACAATGTGAAAGTGTTAACAATTTATGAGAAGATAACAACGCTGTTTGCAATGTATAGATCTTATACAGCATGAACCCCGTCCATTTAGCTCAGTCGGTAGAGTGCTCGACAGCTAATCTACAGGTTGTAGGTTTAAAACCTGGACGAGATGCATTTTCTCCGTAACTCATTTGCCCTTCACATCTGAACTCTGGTTTATTTGGCGACGTTGTCAGTTGCTTGTGGAGGAGCAGGTTAGAACTGGTTGGTAACCCAGGAGCAGATTAGAACTGGTTGGTAACACAGGAGCATGTTAGAACTGGTTGGTAACACAGGAGCATGTTAGAACTGGTTGGTAACCCAGGAGCAGATTAGAACTGGTTGGTAACACAGGAGCATGTTAGAACTGGTTGGTAACACAGGAGCATGTTAGAACTGGTTGGTAACACAGGAGCATGTTAGAACTGGTTGGTAACACAGGAGCATGTTAGAACTGGTTGGTAACACAGGAGCATGTTAGAACTGGTTGGTAACACAGGAGCATGTTAGAACTGGTTGGTAACCCAAGAGCAGATTAGAAAACTGGTTGGTAACCCAGGAGCATGTTAGAACTGGTTGGTAACACAGGAGCAGATTAGAACTGGTTGGTAACACAGGAGCATGTTAGAACTGGTTGGTAACACAGGAGCATGTTAGAACTGGTTGGTAACACAGGAGCATGTTAGAACTGGTTGGTAACACAGGAGCATGTTAGAACTGGTTGGTAACCCAAGAGCAGATTAGAAAACTGGTTGGTAACACAGGAGCATGTAAGAACTGGTTGGTAACACAGGAGCAGATTAGAACTGGTTGGTAACACAGGAGCATGTTAGAACTAGTTGGTAACACAGGAGCAGATTAGAACTGGTTGGTAACACAGGAGCATGTTAGAACTGGTTGGTAACACAGGAGCATGTTAGAACTGGTTGGTAACACAGGAGCAGATTAGAACTGGTTGGTAACACAGGAGCAGATTAGAACTTGTTGGTAACCCAGGAGCAGATTAGAACTGGTTGGTAACACAGGAGCATGTTAGAACTGGTTGGTAACACAGGAGCATGTTAGAACTGGTTGGTTACACAGGAGCAGATTAGAACTTGTTGGTAACCCAGGAGCAGATTAGAACTGGTTGGTAACACAGGAGCATGTCAGAACTGGTTGGTAACACAGGAGCATGTTAGAACTGGTTGGTAACACAGGAGCATGTTAGAACTGGTTGGTAACCCAGGAGCAGATTAGAACTGGTTGGTAACAAAGGAGCATGTTAGAACTTGTTGGTAACCCAGGAGCAGATTAGAACTGGTTGGTAACACAGGAGCATGTTAGAACTAGTTGGTAACACAGGAGCATGTTAGAACTGGTTGGTAACACAGGAGCAGATTAGAACTGGTTGGTAACACAGGAGCATGTTAGAACTGGTTGGTAACACAGGAGCATGTTAGAACTGGTTGGTAACCCAGGAGCAGATTAGAACTGGTTGGTAACAAAGGAGCATGTTAGAACTTGTTTGTAACCCAGGAGCAGATTAGAACTGGTTGGTAACACAGGAGCATGTTAGAACTGGTTGGTAACACAGGAGCATGTTAGAACTGGTTGGTAACCCATGAGCAGGTTAGTACTGGTTGGTAACACATGAGCAGGTTAGAACTGGTTGGTAACACAGGAGCATGTTAGAACTGGTTGGTAACACAGGAGCATGTTAGAACTGGTTGGTAACCCATGAGCAGGTTAGTACTGGTTGGTAACACATGAGCAGGTTAGAACTGGTTGGTAACACAGGAGCATGTTAGAACTGGTTGGTAACACAGGAGCATGTTAGAACTGGTTGGTAACACAGGAGCATGTTAGAACTGGTTGGTAACACAGGAGCATGTTAGAACTGGTTGGTAACCCATGAGCAGGTTAGCACTGGTTGGTAACACATGAGCAGGTTAAAACTGGTTGGTAACACATGAGCAGGTTAGTACTGGTTGGTAACACATGAGCAGGTTAGTACTGGTTGGTAACACATGAGCAGGTTAGAACTGGTTGGTAACCCAGGAGCAGGTTAGTACTGGTTGGTAACCTAGGAGCTGGTTGGTAACACATGAGCAGGTTAGAACTGGTTGGTAACCTAGGAGTAGGTTATAACTGGTTGGTAACCCAGGAGCAGGTTATAACTGGTTGGTAACCTAGGAGTAGGTTATAACTGGTTGGTAACCCAGGAGCTGGTTGGTAACACAGGAGCAGGTTAGTACTGGTTGGTAACACAGGAGCAGGTTAGTACTGGTTGGTAACACAGGAGCAGGTTAGTACTGGTTGGTAACACAGGAGCAGGTTATAACTGGTTGGTAACTCAGGAGCTGGTTGGTAACACAGGAGCAGGTTATAACTGGTTGGTAACTCAGGAGCTAGTTGGTAACACAGGAGCAGGTTATAACTGGTTGGTAACTCAGGAGCTGGTTGGTAACACAGGAGTAGGTTAGTGCTGGTTGGTAACACAGAGCAGGTTAGTATTGGTTGGTAACACAGGAGCATGTTAGTACTGGTTGGTAACTCAGGAGCAGGTTAGAACTGGTTGGTAACCCAGGAGCAGAGCAGATCAATGATGATGACTCTATCAGAGGTGAGATGGATCAATGATGATGACTCTACCAGAGGTGAGCTGGATCAATGATGATGACTCTACCAGAGGTGAGCTGGGTCAATGATGATGACTTTACCAGAGGAGAGCTGGATCAATGAGGATGACTCTACCAGAGGTGAGCTGGATCAATGATGATGCTTCTACCAGAGGTGAGCTGGATCAATGATGATGCTTCTACCAGAGGTGAGCTGGATCAATGATGATGCTTCTACCAGAGGTGAGCTGGATCAATGAGGATGACTCTACCAGAGGAGAGCTGGATCAATGAGGATGACTCTATCAGAGGAGAGCTGGATCAATGATGATGACTCTACCAGAGGAGAGCTGGATCAATGATGATGACGCTATCAGAGGAGAGCTGGGTCAATGAGGATGACTCTATCAGAGGTGAGCTGGATCAATGAGGATGACTCTATCAGAGGTGAGCTGGATAAATGATGATGACTCTATCAGAGGTTAGCTGGATCAATGAGGATGACTCTATCAGAGGTGAGCTGGATCAATGAGGATGACTCTATCAGAGGTGAGCTGGATCAATGAGGATGATTCTATCAGAGGTGAGCTGGATCAATGATGATGACGCTATCAGAGGAGAGCTGGATCAATGAGGATGACTCTATCAGAGGTGAGCTGGAGCAATGAAGATGACGCTATCAGAGGAGAGCTGGATCAATGATGATGACTCTATCATAGGTGAGCTGGATCAATGATGATGACGCTATCAGAGGTGAGCTGGATCAATGATGATGACGCTATCAGAGGTTAGCTGGATCAATGATGATGACTCTATCAGAGGTGAGCTGGATCAATGATGATGACTCTATCAGAGGTGAGCTGGATCAATGATGATGACTCTATCAGAGGTGAGCTGGATCAATGATGATGACTCTATCAGAGGTGAGCTGGATCAATGATGATGACTCTATCAGAGGTGAGCTGGATCAATGATGATGACTCTATCAGAGGTGAGCTGGATCAATGATGATGACTCTATCAGAGGTGAGCTGGATTAATGATGATGACTCTATCAGAGGTGAGCTGGATTAATGATGATGACTCTATCAGAGGTGAGCTGGATTAAAGATGATGACTCTATCAGAGGTGAGCTGGATTAATGAAGTTTAAATCTCTCTCAATATCGGGAGCTGTGTGGACTCCCCAGATCTCTGAACCAACTTAAGAATCGGCACTACCATAGAAACAAATAATTAGTTTTTTTCGGAAATTTGCATAGGCAAGATATCAAATAGTGAATTAAAAGAAAAAAAGCTTTCATAGCTTGTTGTGAAAGTGCCTTTTGAGTTTTATAAAAACAACCATTAAATGATAATGTAACCCCTAAATAATTAAATGTATCTACATTATGTAGTTTACTTCCCTTCAAATAGATGTCTATGTTTTCTTTTCTCGAACCAAATTTAAATGTCATGACAACAGTTTTTGCAGTATTAATTGCGATACCCTATTTGTCACAGTAAACACTTAATTTATGAATCAGATGTTGAAGCTCAATTGCCGAGTAAGTAATTAAAACGTATCGACAAATAATGAAAGAAACATTTGCTGTTCTTCAATTGATATGCTATGTGGATCGTTATCGTCTATAGCTATGTACATGTCATTGATAAAACATAAAAAAGGCAACTAGGTGATAAGGTTTCACCCTGTTTTACACCCATATAACTGTCAAAGAAACTGCTCAGTGTGCCATTAACTTTTACACATGATTTACACATGCAGCATTTTAATATGTTTTGTTGAACACCAAAGATCCATCAATTTTAACCAGATACCGTTTCGATATACCAAATCAAAAGCCTTCTAGAAATCTATAAATGCACAATAGAGCTTTTTCTTCTCATGTTTTATAATAGTGTTAATAAATGTTTGTAAAATAAAATAAAACAGTCAATAGTACTTCTTTTAGCTCTAAATCCAAACTGAAATTCAGACAAAATATTATTTTCATCAGCCCATGACCTAAGCCGATTATCTAAAACAATAGAAAACACTTCAGAAGAAATGCTGGTAAGGGTTATTCCTGGATAATTGTTAACATCATTTATATTTCCCCTTTTGTGTACAGGTACATTTATACTTTTTGTCCAACTGTCCGGGTATAAACAAATTACAAAAAATAGGAGATAGTACATCCACTCCTTAAATAAATATTTCCGGTATCAAGGAATCAATACCAGCACTTTTTCTCGGTTTAAGTGATAATATTGCGTTTCTTATTTCGTCATTCGTAAAATTCCTGTATAATTGCTTTATATGTTTAACTGAAAGAGATTCGGTCTCAAATTGACGCTCAACGTCATCATTAGAATAACAGTTTCCGACCGTTAATAAGTTTTTAAAATGATTATAAAATTGTTCAGCGTCTAAAGTATTTTCTTGTGAGTGACCACCTCTCATTTTACGGATTTCTTTCCAAAATTGTCTGGGGTTATTATTTGATAGTGTAATTTAGTTTTCTGTTTATGTTGACATAAATACTTAGCCTTATGTTTGGAAGAATGGTAAATTTCTCTCTTTTCTAATAAATTAGCCCTCGAATTACTAGATATGCAACGACGGTACTGTTTGTTGCTTTAGTAAGTTGTGCACGTGACATTTCGCAATTTTCGTTAAGCCATTGACTATTGTTTTTTTCTGATTGTTGACCTATTATATGTAATGGATTGAGAAACGTACAGAATGTGTTATATTGTACAGGGTGTCAGCAAACTTATTAATACCATCGTCAAAATTAACACTTGACGACAATATATCATTTATAATAGAACACAGCTGATTTGAGTTATCTTACAATACATGTATTTACTGATCATACTTCGACTGGTCCCATTTAAGTTAAGACTCAATTATAGTTGGCACAGTAACGGGCTGTATGGCTTTGGTATTTAAATTCGCTTGAATGGGCTTATGATGAGAAAAATGTATAAAGATCTTGCACAATGAAATTATCGATAAAACGAAAAATACTTTGTGACATTATCACATAATCAATCGTACTATGTCCGTTTGGTGAAACAAATGTAAATTCACCAACACCTGCATCGTCCCCAATCGATTTAAAGGTCACAACGCTGACATATATCAAGCAGTTTTGTAACCGAAGAATTATAAACTTTATCAAGCGAAGATTATTTGGGCAAAGTCACGGACTCAAAGTCGTCATCAGGTGTATCAACAGTGCGTACACATGTTTTGAACAAGTCTATCCCATTCTTCTAAAACATCACTTTTTAGATCACATCTAGAATTCAAATCGCCAATAATTGCAATTTTGCCAAATATAGAGTATTTCAGAATGCCTTGCTCAATCTGGTAAAAAAACCTGTTTCATTTTTATAGATTTAAGAGCTGTCTTAATTCTGAGCTTAGAGTCTGTATTGCTAAAATTCACAACCATTATTCGAGGCTTACCTGCCATTCGACCGCCCATACGATGAGCACATTTGAGTTCTATTAAACTATTGTATCCATGCAGATAACCAAAAATAGACATTTATATCCTTTCAAAGATCATCCTGATACAAAAACACAGCCGCCATTTGTGACACATGCGCACTGCGCATCAAACAGAAAACCGGCTGAGGTTGTTCCGTCAAGCAGCAGTTGAAACATATAAGCGCACCCATTGCCATCGTCATGTGATCTAGTGAAGGTAAATAACTCTGGAATATAGATTAGTTAATACACAATCTGTTCACAGGCAAAATTCAGTTATATCCCTTAGATCTGTGTTTTAAAGTTTCAACCGATTGTCAGAATGAACTAATATTTTACATGGTCGAAATTTCATTCGCTGCTTAAAAATATGAGTAAACTCAAGTGATCAATTAGAAAGTTTATCCAGTGTATTTTCATGCCTATTTTTGCTGTGACATTACACTACCGCTCTCCCGGCCGAAGGTCAAGATCTCACGATTTTCAGAGTATACATCGTAATTTTTTGTTATGGGGTATTTTTTAGTTCATTCCCAACTGGTTAATTGTAATTACTTGTCTAACTGATAACCGGAAGTGCAAAAATCCGTATACCAGTCTAAAAATTCGTTTGTGACACTTCCTGCTTTATCTCAATATTCATATTATTAGACATATCTATAATGACAATGCTTAATTTAAGACTTTGTGGTTATTTCACATTCTAATGTAAATTCAGTTACCGAGAGCAAGGTCAGCATAATGCTGTTTGTTTCCACGTACTGGATGTATACAATGTATCTGTTATTGTATGTTACCGAGAGCAAGGTCAGTATAAGGCTGTTTGTTTCCACGTACTGGATGTATGCAGTGTATCTGTCATTGTATGTTACCGAGAGCAAGGTCAGTATAAGGCTGCTTGTTTCCACGTACTGGATGTATACAGTGTATCTGTTATTGTATGTTACAGAGAACAATGTCAGTATAAGGCTGCTTGTTTCCACGTACTGGATGTATACATGTATATGTTATTGTATGTTACAGAGAACAAGGTCAGTATAAGGCTGCTTGTTTCCACGTACTGGATGTATACATGTATATGTTATTGTATGTTACCGAGAACAAGGTCAGTATAAGGCTGCTTGTTTCCACGTACTGGATGTATACATGTATATGTTATTGTATGTTACCGAGAACAAGGTCAGTATAAGGCTGCTTGTTTCCACGTACTGGATGTATACAGTGTATCTGTTATTGTATGTTACAGAGAACAATGTCAGTATAAGGCTGCTTGTTTCCACGTACTGGATGTATACATGTATATGTTATTGTATGTTACAGAGAACAAGGTCAGTATAAGGCTGCTTGTTTCCACGTACTGGATGTATACATGTATATGTTATTGTATGTTACCGAGAACAAGGTCAGTATAAGGCTGCTTGTTTCCACGTACTGGATGTATACAGTGTATCTGTTATTGTATGTTTCCGAGAACAAGGTCAGTATAAGGCTGTTTGTTTCCACGTACTGGATGTATACAATGTATCTGTTATTGTATGTTACCGAGAGCAAGGTCAGTATAAGGCTGTTTGTTTCCACGTACTGGATGTATACAGTGTATCTGTTATTGTATGTTACAGAGAACAAGGTCAGTATAAGGCTGCTTGTTTCCACGTACTGGATGTATACATGTATATGTTATTGTATGTTTCCGAGAACAAGGTCAGTATAAGGCTGCTTGTTTCCACGTACTGGATGTATACAGTGTTATCTGTTATTGTATAGTGTATACATAATGGTGAATTCCTTTTTAATGATTAGTTACTCCTTACTTAATCAATGTATGTGTATATGTTGGAAATCAATGACCATATAGCGGTTAAGTGTGTTGTTAGGTAGCTGTTAAAGCGATGCAAACCGCAAGTATTTTTTACTGACAGTTACATGGCTTTAAATCGCTGTGTGATTATTATATCTATGTATATGTGTTCCACCTATGATTAATGACTTTCATGGCTTGTTCTATGATGTGTTCATTCCATTAAACATGTTCCTTCTTGTTGTCCACCTAAATTATCCATATTTGTTTTGCTGGTCCGCTATATCACTCCTTGCACCCCTATGCTCATACATGTTTACACTTACACCTCGTCTGTTTTGTAGACTGTTGTTTCCCTGTGGTCTGTGTGGGGAGGCATTGTCTGTTAATAGAGCCGGGTGATTAGTTGTTGACCATTAGAACTTTGCTTCTTTGTTTATACTTGATAAATGTAGTTTAATGATACATTCACACCAGTCCACCAACAAACTATTAAACGAACCCTTGAATATAAACTTTACTTTATTTTACACCAGTTCGTTAAACATTCTTAATTGTGTTTAAGTGTGTTGAGGGTTTGTTTCCGTTTTTGTGTAGTTTTGAAGATTTCCTCATTATTATGTTCACTGACCCACAGTTTTAAGTATAGTTATATATACACCAGATGATCTAAGCTTATTGTTTGAGAGGTAATCTACGTATGTGAGTTAATGTTATGTTTTTACCTTGAACGAAGTTTGAAAGGGTTATATGGAGTCACCCTGTCGTCAGTCGGGCGGGCGGTAGGTCCATTGCAATTTTCCTTGTACGGAGCATAACTTGAAAATAATAATAAATAATAAAACTTCAACCAATGGTAGAGCACAATGAGAGGAAGTGCAGTGTACAAGAACCATAACTCTATTTTTACTAATTACAGAGATTTTTCCCTTTGTTACGTTTTCTTGTCCACAGCATAACTGTAGCGGGGGTATTAATCACCTTAAGTGATAGTTCTAGTTGATGGCTGCTTACATTTTTAGTTAACTGACCAAATACTGATCTAGGGTGAGCCATTGAGATCCCTTTTTGTCCCTCGGAATCTGTCCATAGTTCCTTTGTCAATAAAGATTTAGTGAGATATCTTGAAACTGACCAAGTTTGTGCGTGGCAACAACATAATGCACCCATAATGCACTAATAATTACAGAGTAATAACCCTTCAATCAGTTGAATTTTCCGTTAACATACTATAGGAAGGATTATATTGGTACAGGGCATGCCATATTCACAGGACAATGTTTCCCTGTACAGATTCAGTAACTCTTCCTGAAATACATATACAAGAACAGTAACTCTTCCTGAAATACATATACAAGAACAGTAACTCTTCCTGAAATACATATACAAGAACAGTAACTCTTCCTGAAATACATATACAAGAACAGTAACTCTTCCTGAAATACATATACAAGAACAGTAACTCTTCCTGAAATACATATACAAGAATGGTATATTTTCCTGAAATACATATACAAGAACAGTAACTCTTCCTGAAATACATGTACCGGAACAGTATCTCTTCCTAAAATACATATACAAGAACAGTAAATCTTCCTGAAATACATATGCAAGAACAGTGTCTCTTCCTGAAATACATATACAAGAATGGTATATTTTCCTGAAATACATATACAAGAACAGTAAATCTTCCTGAAATACATATACAAGAATGGTATATTTTCCTGAAATACATATACAAGAACAGTAACTCTTCCTGAAATACATGTACAAGAACAGTTACTCTTCCTGAAATACATATACCAGAACAGTATCTCTTCCTGAAATACATATACAAGAATGGTATATTTTCCTGAAATACATATACAAGAACAGTAACTCTTCCTGAAATACATATACCAGAACAGTATCTCTTCCTGAAATACATATACAAGAGCACCAAAATATGACACATATCCATCAGTGACCATGTTATACCTCAATGCAGTATTACTTCATACTTAGTGACACAGATCTACCTCAATGCAGTATTACTTCATACTTATATATAGTGACAGAGATCTACCTCAATGCAGTATTACTTCATACTTAGTGACACATATCTACCTCAATGCAGTATTACTTCATACTTAGTGACACATATCTACCTCAATGCAGTATTACTTCATACTTAGTGACACATATCTACCTCAATGCAGTATTACTTCATACTTAGTGACACATATCTACCTCAATGCAGTATTACTTCATACTTAGTGACACATATCTACCTCAATGCAGTATTACTTCATACTTAGTGACACATATCTACCTCAATGCAGTATTACTTCATACTTAGTGACACATATCTACCTCAATGCAGTATTACTTCATACTTAGTGACACATATCTACCTCAATGCAGTATTACTTCATACTTAGTGACACATATCTACCTCAATGCAGTATTACTTCATACTTAGTGACAAAGATCTACCTCAATGCAGTATTACTTCATACTTAGTGACAGAGATCTACCTCAATGCAGTATTACTTCATACTTAGTGACACAGATCTACCTCAATGCAGTATTACTTCATACTTAGTGACACATATCTACCTCAATGCAGTATTACTTCATACTTAGTGACACATATCTACCTCAATGCAGTATTACTTCATACTTAGTGACACATATCTACCTCAATGCAGTATTACTTCATACTTGGTGACACATATCTACCTCATTGCAGTATTACTTCATACTTAGTGACACATATCTACCTCAATGCAGTATTACTTCATACTTAGTGACACAGATCTACCTCAATGCAGTATTACTTCATACTTAGTGACAAAGATCAACCTCATTGCAGTATTACTTCTTACTTAGTGACAAAGATCAACCTCATTGCAGTATTACTTCATACTTAGTGACACAGATCTACCTCAATGCAGTATTACTTCATACTTAGTGACACAGATCTACCTCAATGCAGTATTACTTCATACTTAGTGACAGAGATCTACCTCAATGCAGTATTACTTCATACTTAGTGACATAGATCTACCTCAATGCAGTATTACTTCATACTTAGTGACAGAGATCTACCTCAATGCAGTATTACTTCATACTTAGTGACAGAGATCTACCACATTGCAGTATTACTTCACAATGTAAGTAAAATAGAGGAAGAGTATAACAGGGAATGCAACCTTCACAATGTAAGTAAAAGAGAGGAAGAGTATAACAGGGAATGCAACCTTCACAATGTAAGTAAAAGAGAGGAAGAGTATAACAGGGAATGCAACCTTCACAATGTAAGTAAAAGAGAGGAAGAGTAAACAGTGAATGCAACCTTCACAATGTAAGTAAAAGAGAGGAAGAGTATAACAGGGAATGCAACCTTCACAATGTAAGTAAAAGAGAGGAAGAGTATAACAGGGAATGCAACCTTCACAATGTAAGTAAAAGAGAGGAAGAGTAAACAGTGAATGCAACCTTCACAATGTAAGTAAAAGAGAGGAAGAGTATAACAGGGAATGCAACCTTCACAATGTAAGTAAAAGAGAGGAAGAGTATAACAGGGAATGCAACCTTCACAATGTAAGTAAAAGAGAGGAAGAGTAAACAGTGAATGCAACCTTCACAATGTAAGTAAAAGAGAGGAAGAGTATAACAGGGAATGCAACCTTCACAATGTAAGTAAAAGAGAGGAAGAGTAAACAGGGAATGCAACCTTCACAATGTAAGTAAAAGAGAGGAAGAGTATAACAGGGAATGCAACCTTCACAATGTAAGTAAAAGAGAGGAAGAGTATAACAGGGAATGCAACCTTCACAATGTAAGTAAAAGAGAGGAAGAGTATAACAGGGAATGCAACCTTCACAATGTAAGTAAAATAGGGTATAACATTGAAGGCAACATTCACAATATAAGTAAGAGTGGTGGAGGGTATAACATTGAAGGCAACATTCACAATATAAGTAAGAGTGGTGGAGGGTATAACATTGAAGGCAACATTCACAATATTAGTAAGAGAGGTGGAGGGTATAACATTGAAGGCAACATTCACAATATAAGTAAGAGTGGTGGAGGGTATAACATTGAAGGCAACATTCACAATATAAGTAAGAGTGGTGGAGGGTATAACATTGAAGGCAACATTCACAATATAAGTAAGAGAGGTGGAGGGTATAACATTGAAGGCAACATTCACAATATAAGTAAGAGTGGTGGAGGGTATAACATTGAAGGCAACATTCACAATATAAGTAAGAGAGGTGGAGGGTATAACATTGAAGGCAACATTCACAATATAAGTAAGAGTGGTGGAGGGTATTACATTGAAGGAAACATTTACAATATAAGTAAGAGTGGTGGAGGGTATAACATTGAAGGCAACATTCACAATATAAGTAAGAGTGGTGGAGGGTATTACATTGAAGGAAACATTCACAATATAAGTAAGAGTGGTGGAGGGTATAACATTGAAGGCAACATTCACAATATAAGTAAGAGTGGTGGAGGGTATAACATTGAAGGCAACATTTACAATATAAGTAAGAGTGGTGGAGGGTATAACATTGAAGGCAACATTCACAATATAAGTAAGAGTGGTGGAGGGTATAACATTGAAGGCAACATTCACAATATAAGTAAGAGTGGTGGAGGGTATTACATTGAAGGCAACATTTACAATATAAGTAAGCGTGGTGGAGGGTATAACATTGAAGGCAACATTCACAATATAAGTAAGAGTGGTGGAGGGTATAACATTGAAGGCAACATTCACAATATAAGTAAGAGTGGTGGAGGGTATAACATTGAAGGCAACATTCACAATGTAAGTAAAAGAAAGGGAGGGTATAACATTGAAGGCAACATTCACAATATAAGTAAGAGTGGTGGAGGGTATAACATTGAAGGCAACATTCACAATGTAAGTAAAAGAGAGGGAGGGTATAACAGTGAAGGCAACATTTTTCTGTTTACACAGATCCTTATGTCGTGAACATTTTAAAAATATGGAGTAGTATAAGATATATGCATGAATCTACTACAGTTTGACTTTCAGTGAATTTATTGCGAAAACATGTTCACGAAGAGTTCTTTTCATGATTACGATCTTTTAAACTATGACAAACGTGTTATACAAAACTACATCGTTTTACATGCTGTGATATATATGAACGTTTTGCAAAGGCTTAAGACATTATTTTAAAGTCAGTTTATATGTTTATGTAGAAAAACGATAAGCCATTTCTGACTAATGAGACACCTACTTTCTGAGCACATTTACTTCCTGATTCCTATTCTTTAATGCCAGGCCAACCCATACTGCAATTCGAATATTCGATCTTGCTCTCCCAAGACGGAGCCCAAGGAGGTGGTTTTTATGTGAGGCCACCCACTGTTAAAATACCGGATCGTGTTACCACAAACAAACAATTTTTAAGGATGGCCTAACTGTATACTTATTAAACCATGCACTTGATTACGTCATAGATCACGCGATCGGAAACAGAACCACTTAAGCCAGGACGGACGCCATTTTATCGGGCTAATAAGTAAATAGACGATATTAGTTTACTCCATTTCTTGGATATATATAAATTATTTATTTCTATTTTTTATAACTCGATTCTGTTTATTATTTAGGGGACTACTCATTATTGAGATATTTACATTCAGTATGAACTTCAATTTATTTTGAAAATTTACTTGAATATATCGGTAACTTCCTTGTTCACGCCCGGCATTGAACAGCAAAATTGGGGTATGACTAAAATACGCAATGGAGATTCGTGTGGGCAATGGGGGCAATGGAGAAAATCTCTATTGTCCAAGTGAAAATCGTTACATATGTATTTGTTTACAGTAGATCTATCATAACATATTTATAAACAATATCTACACATTTATATACTACAGTTTGTCGAATATGTGACATATTTAAAGTAAAAATCGCTGTATATTGAATTTTAATCTCCATTGCCCCCATTGCCCACACAAATCTCCATTGCGTATTTTAGTCATACCGGCAAAATTGTGATTTCACTTTGGACAATATCTACTTGGATGAAGGTTAAAGTCGATTTTACTTTAAAAAGAAGAACAATTCACGATCGGTTTCTTTAATTTCGATATAAACATAAGTGAAAGTAGATGTATAATACGCGTTCTACTGGTGTATATGCAGGGCCCGGACTGTACGGCCTTTAGCTATACTATTTCCAGAAGCTTCGTTGGTGACGTCAGCGGAAGAAGAGCGAGCTTCCGCCCAGACGACTATTAGGATATCTGGAACAAGACGTGTTAGTGACTGTGGAAGAAGACCACATCTTAAAAGACATTTATCAGGTATTTATACACTTACTGTTATGTCCGTCGGCTATCCGTAAACTGTAACTGCCACACTGTCCCTTACTGGAGACGAGGAAGACGGATTATTTTCATTATTTTAGGCTTTTTGGACGGTTTTGAATTTAAACTTGCATTGTGGCGATCTACATTTACATGATACTCCCAACAATCAGAAATTTGATTATGACAGGGAGGCGCTAGTCATGTGGCAGTGGTTTAAAAGAGATTTAGTCTCGTGCTGTGTAAGTTGGAAGAAAAAAGACAAGTGCAGATGTTAAAAATTGGTAAAAACGGAACGCTGGTTTAAGGTTATTGTGCAATGGCCGCCATTTTGTATCTTGTCTTGTGACATAAAATTTTCAAATAAAGATTATGCCACAAATTAGGCTTTATTTAATTTAATTTTAAGTTCAGAACGTAAAAAAACATGTTATATTCAGTATAAATAATGAAATATTAAATTACAGAATTTCTAAAATGTCACTTAAAATATCTATTTTTAGTGTCTAAATATTCCTATTTGTTGAATGATTTCTACAACCGCTATGTCAATCCCACTTAATATAGTCCTTCAACTTTGGGTTAACAGTGTTGTCCTATCGGTATGCTCACCAAGTAAATCAAATTTGACATCACAGGGGTGATAGAGTTCCGGATTCGAGACCTCCAGGGTCAATTTTTAGATAGATGTCAATCCGATGAATTTTTTGGTAGTCAGGCCCGGATCCACCGGGGGGGCAGAGGGGGCCCTGCCCCCCCCCCCCCAGTCGGCTGTGAAGTGACCTTTTTCTATTCCTAATATAAAATTATATCCACTGATTAGGTCTTGAGGTTACTATTCTTCTAGCACTTCAAATACAATACATTGATTTATGGTCGATTTCCTCTTGAATACTACCAGTATAGTGGAAGCAAGTGCAATAAAAGTTGGCCCCCTTGATGTGCTCATCGGCCTTGTGACCGTATAGAAAAATCTTGTGCTCTTCACTCTACATCAGACAGTCGCTTTCAATTTCCTTATGTTGAAAGCGTCTGTAATACACTGATTTTTGAGCACCAAATGAAACAGAGACAGAAATCTGTTGTGGTGTTGTTTTAGTGTGAAACAGTGAAAATAAAATTTCTTAAAATAATTTTAAACAATTCAATAATTTATGGAAGGGAATGTAAAACTTGGGCCTAAAGTTTTGCAAAATAAAATAATTAAGTTTTTCTAGAACAAGCCTTCTTTCATATTTTCACATTTTCCTTTTTATAATTGCATTTCAAAATGCTTAAATCTTAAATTACATTTTCTTCATTGTATAAAGAATTTGTATTCAAACTAAACACACAATAGTTTTCTTTGTATTTTGAATACGTTCGTATTACTGCGGCTTTACTGAGTCATAAGGAAAATTAAATAATTCAAAAGATTGAGTAATATGACACCATCATAATTGTGGTCCTTTCATACAAGCAAGTTTTGCAGTGTGATATCACGGACCTATATACTTGGAGGTTTGAATACTATATAGAGGCGTTCCTAGTGTTATTTCTATAGCGGGGCGCCGCGCCCTGCCCCTTTTTGGTCCCGCCCCGCTGCCCTAATTAGCGTCCCTAATGCCCCATTTGCAATAATCTGTCAACTGTGTAATCTACATCCTGTAAAATGCCCCCGAGCGTCACAGCATGTGCCTTTGTTTACAACACACCGACAATCGCCTACACTGCATATAACTGGCTGGTTCCCGTTACGCGTGCGGTCCGTACGATTAACTGATAGAGGCCGGGTTAAACAGTTGTACATGTTAACACGCGTGAATGATTAGCGAGTTTGTAAAAACATAGCACTTTTTAAGCGATTGCCTTGTTTGATTTAATCGACAATGGTAATGCGGAACGAATTAAACAATAACTATTTGCTAATTAGAAAAAATTTAATAACTGCAGAAGACGAGAGATTTGACGAGAAATTGAAAATTTTAGTTGACGGCTTTTTTACTTTTCTGAGGCGAGCTCGCTGGATTCTTTGGTGTATTTATAAGCATATCAGTATTCTAAAACATTCTGGTCCATTTTTGTACGAAATCACCCGTAATGTATACAATATTAGACCACTTTCATTTCCTCTCACATGTAAACAAAAATTCAAGATGGCGGCCGCTCCGTCATGTGCCATTTCGTTTTCGTGAGAATTTCGATGGTAAATCCACACGACAGTTGCTGACAGCTTTTGACTATCAATGTCAATTGTGTAAATATGCCTTAACTTAACAAAATCATATGTTTCTTCTATTTTCAAGTTTGAAACAAAGCCATGTAATATTTGTCACTTTGTGTTCGTCCCCAGAACGTTCGTACCGTTTGGTACTATGAAAGTTTACTGAATTAATTTGTGACATCAATATTTAGTGTAAAGTGTTGGTCTAGGGAATATAATTTATATATTTTTTAATATGTTATTTATGAATGGAGAATTTAAGATTTTTTAACTTTTATGTACATGTATGGTGCTGCTAATGTCCATGCAATTAATTTAATATTAGCCCCCACTTCCAGCCTTTGTCACAATAGCAAATGCTATTATTCTGCTCATAGTTTGTGAATATAGGGAGTCATCGACAGTTCGACACACATCATATGTACACACAATATAGTAATAACATTTACTCAAATATGTGGAACATTCACATTTCAAGTTAACTATGATTTTGTCCCTTTGGAACGAATTTGCAACGACCAAAGTGCCCTTTTTTTGCCAGCACCCTGCCCTTTTCAAATTCTAGAAATAACACTAAGTTCCGAACATTAACTGTCATGTTTCTGAAAGAGATATTTGAATCATAACTACTTAGATGTTATTGAGATAGCTAATACAAATACCTTAACGTTAATAAAAACAACAAATTATTCATGTGCTGGAGATTACATTTTTACATTTACCTCTACATTTTTTGTTATGTTACACCACTTGAAACATGAACATGCATGTATATATATATATATATATATATTTCGCATTAAGCTACAACGATTGGTATAGAATGTAGTAAATGTATGTTATTGTAAATCACCAACCTACAGTCGAACCTACAGGTTAAATGTATGTCTGCTTAATTGGAACCTGGCTATAAAATCGTCCACATTGTAATGTTGCAAAACAGAAGTAACAAATTTCTCAAATCTGACTTTCTTATCGAGCACCAATCTGTCAGCAATCACAAAACTGCAATAAATGAAATTAGATTTTGATGCGGCTGTGTCAACTAAATCGTTATGGTCTTCTGACACTAAGTTCGTATACAATCAAAATCAAATGGGTCATTTTTATTGACTAAACCGTCTGTTTGCAAATCTTAATCATAACTGGTTTAAGTTTTTCAACCAAACTACAACAAAACTGAAACCTCAAACCTTAACTAGGTCTTGCAAAACAAATTTGTCCTGTATTTCAGAGAGCATACATAAACCTGTTAGTAGTTTAAGTATATACTTTAGGCGATAACCAGTTTATAAGTGTGCTAATGTTCAATTTGGACATTAAAAATAGTCAACTTCTGCCAAATCAGCCCGAAAGTTTTAATATCTACACTATTTCACAGAGTTTATGACGAAATGGCCCCTTATTCACTTGTGACAAGGATTTGTACTGAAGGCTGACTGGGAGTAGGTACAGGAGGGGCTGTCCCCTGGAAATTTGTTAAAATGTTGGTACTTGTATCATTTGGACGTTCTGTATTTTTTACAAGATAATACTAGTGCAATTCTCGAGAAAGAGTCTTAAAAGTTTGACCCTGAAATACAACAGAAGCCACCATTTCATATACAAATATTTGAAAAAATGTTACGGGGAGACCCCCGGACGGACCCCCTTAACCCTTTACTCCATAGGCCTCCAGCCCATTTACCTACTGTATGCTGATAAGACACTGGTCACATAGCCTACACTATCTCCATACAGGTCAGGGGTTCCACTAGTCTCCAAAAGTCAAGGGTCACTGACCCTTGGGCCTGAAATTTGGAGGGTCATTTTCAAAACTTCAGGGGTCATCCATTTTTACAATGTTGATGGATCGAAAGCTCAACATGTTTTGTATATACTGATTGTCTGTGCTATTTATATGTGCTATGCATGTATGTACCAAGTCTGTTAATAAAATATGACATCATGGACCGTACGGTACGGATTTTATCGTATAATAGACCCGAAAACGAAAGTAATTGCATGGATATTCCCGTTCATCCACTACGCAGGCTAGTTTGCATTGTACAATCGTTAATTCAACTTTATCCTCCGAAGAACGAACATTAAGTGTTGTATTTTAATTCAAGAAGTACGGCATAGATCGTAATAATTAAATGTTACTTACCGGGTATTTTTCACAGTTTTATATATGCGTGAGAAAGGCCATTGATAACAAAAATAATTCTACTCGTGTCTACGATGAAAGACGACCGTCTCCAATTATAACTGTTGTAACAACAAAACTTTCGAACGTCCGTTCACACATTTCACGGGTCGCTTTGTTTTATCGATCTATGACAGACTAATTAAATGTTACCGTGTATTTTTCGCAGTTTTAATTTTATATATGCGTAAGAAGGGCCCTTGAGAACAAATAAATTTTCTACTCGTGTCTACAATGAAAGACAACTGTCTCCAATTAAAACTACCAAAACGTTTGTACTACCGTTCACACCTTTGACGGGTCGCTTTGGTTTATCGATTTATGACAGACTTGACTCGTCACCTGTATTGTCATCAACATGCGTGCATACATGGTTACAAATACTCGCATTAATGATATCCTTAATACAGCGTAGCTCTCATTGGTCAACCATCAAATGTCGCTTTACATATATGGTGCGGAAGGCGGAGCTTAAATTTTGTCTGTTTATGTTATCGATCGATACTGAATATACGGTTTATACAATTTGAATGTCTGCTGTTCCGACGTCTTGCTGTGATAGAAATGCCATTCTGTGTAATGACTTCATAGGAATGAAAATTGATGACGCACGGAAGTCAATATATTAAAATTGCCCCGGTCACGTTGATGCACAGACTGAAATTACTACGGGTCATTTCGACGTCTTTTTGAAAACATCCGGGTCAAAACCCGTAGTCCCGGGTCAAATGAACCCCTGCAGGTTATTGGAAAATAATTGGTGATTGACACCTGTATACTTAAACATGAAATAACAGTGTAAAGTATTGGTTTAATCACTTTTACATGGGTGTAAAAGTTTCAGGGAATTAAATTTTCTGTATAATGATGTAAATTTTATTATTGCGGGTTAAAAATTATAGAAGATACAGAAAATTATAATTTGAGATACACATACACTTTGTGTATTTCTAAAAATAATTGTGGTGAAATTGGGTTTATAATCCCAACAGCACATATTAATTAGCAATTATGATTATTTATAAATGAACGAACAGTCACCATTTTAGTCAATATTTATATTTTGTTACAAGCCAAATTTATGTTCAAACACAAATGGAGATTTACTTATACAGTTACAGTTACATTGGCGTATGTTGGAACATGTAAATAAAACAAAAAGTCCTAAATGTTAAAATTGACTTCAGTATTCTCACAGCTAATGATAATTGACATTAATTAATATATATTTCTTATGGTTCATTTAATCTGATTGGTTGATGCTAATTGTTTTGCAATTCATAAGCCACGCCCTAGACAGAAGATTAGTCCTACTGGTCACTAAATTGCCCCATGTGTCAGCTGTAAAAACATAGAGTCATAAAACTCCAGGAGATCTTTATCATGTGTTAATTCATATTGCTATTTCCTGTTTGATATAATTAATCCGATTGATAATTGCAATGATTATATCATATCAATCTTGGATCTCAATTTGTAATTCACAAGGTGGCTGCAACTGTCATCCAAAAATATTTACTTCAAAGACTTAGCCAGCGACTTCAAACATCTTTGATGTTTATTCTTGTTGAAAATGAAATTGTTGTCACAAGAATTGCAACACTGACAATAGGTACCTGGATTTGACCTACTTTAATATTGATTTTGTTCTGGTGCATTTTCAGAAAATAGCAGACTTCCCCTGCGAAACATTCTAGAATAACTCTAGAATTATTCAAGAATTATTCTAGAATGTATTTCTAGAATATTCTAGAAACGTTAAATGGCCGCTTCTTGAAGAATTGTTCAAGAATTATCCAGGAATTGTGGAATTATTCTAGAATCAAAATTCTGGAATATTTCTAGAATCAAAGTTCTTGAATAAACCCTGTGAAACATTCTAGAATAACTCTAGAATTATCCAGGAATTGTGGAATTATTCTAGAATCAAAATTCTGGAATAATTCTAGAATCAAAGTTCTTGAATAATTCTTGAATAACAATTCAAGAAGCGGCCTGGTGATGATTTAACATTTCTTGAATATTCTAAAAGTAAATTCTAGAATTACTGATTCGGATTCTAGAATTCTGAAGATAAAAATTCAGACATTATTCATAGAAACTGGTCAGACAATATTCAGCTATGTTTAAGACATACATGTTTCTGAGTAATCACTAATGTGTGAATTATTCTATGAATATGGTCTGAGTCAGTTGTCTGACATTACTCTGGACACTTGAAAACCACAATAGCAGACACAGTTTAATCACATCAAAGTTTAATCACACACACATCCAACTATGTGAGGGCAAATGACTTATGACAGAAACATCACTGAGGCTCACAATTAAGCTTCCCCTGTGAAAAAGATTCATGAAGTTTGTGAAATTATTCTGATAGTTTTCCACTGATAGTCCACTGAAAATCCCTTGGTAGTTAATGAATACAATGTACAACTAAAATATACAATATTCATCAAAACTAGTTCATTGACACACCACAATTGAACTGAAATTTCATGTAACATAAATGTTTCCTTGGTGATTAGACCATCACCTTTCTTGAACTGATTAAATACATACTTCTAGAATAAATTTATCAGATTTTAATTGAACAGAAGTTCTTGAACTTTACAAGAACACCAGGTATGAAAGATCGACAAACAAACCCAAGAATAAAGTAAAAATTTGACATATTTTTAAGTTAAAGCTTACTCAATTTATCATACACATGTATCAGCAGTTACAAAATAAAACAAATAATACAACAATACATTGATTTCTAACTATTGTTTAAATGTGTTACCTAAAAATTAATTCATTTTACATAATATACTTCCATATGATCAGAGCTTTTACAACACCAGCCTCTTTTTATGGCCAATTTGGGGCCGATATTTGGCCCCATTCCTCAAAGAAACAAGCGATGTTTGTAAAACATTATGCCCCCTCATGGTGTTTTGTCATAGAGGTATGTTTTGTACAATTGCATTTATTTATAAGCAAGTTCAAAGTATGCTGCACAAATATACATGCTGCAAATGTTTTGTGGAAATTTCTTACTTTAATAAACAGTATTTAATACTCGTCAAAAGCTTTATAATTCAAAAGTAGTCATTTCCAGATTAATTTAGAAAAGAGGACCCTTAAAAACATTACATGAATTTGAAAATGGATGGTATTTGAATATCAAAAGAAAATTCTGATGTACCTGGGGTTGTGGTATGATTGAAAAAGAAAAACATTGCAAATGAATAACATGAATCACTTATTCCTTCTGGTATCAAACTATGCAATAGCTCAGACTTATGACTCAATATTTGATAAAATATAAAAATCTAAAGCAGATTAACTTGATATATATTATATTGTGAAACATTTTTAAGATGACAAAAAATGGGTTTCGTGGATGCAGTTTGGGTAGTGCCATTTTGGAAACACTCTGAAACCAAAGGTTTATTGTTAACGCTCGGTTATGAAAGAGCTAATCTCGATGAACTGACCTTAAATTTATATAGAAAGTCATGTATAATAGAAGTCCACAATTTTGTCATTCTGAACATTCAAATTAATGGAAGGTTTTAAATACAATTGACCTTGACCCTGTGACCCCAAATTCATTACGGGCCCTCTGCTTCCAAAGATGAATGTGTGGATTAAGTTTGAGGATGATAGGTCAAGGGTTTTTTGAGTTATTGATCAGAAACAAAAAGGTTATTGACCGACATGTGCAAAGCAATATGCCCTCTCTTCTTCGATGGGTATAAATACCAAATTTGTCGATTTATGATGCAAACTTCCCTACCAAAAGGACCCACCATACTATCCAAAAAACAGAAAAATTGGCTGAACACCTAATTAAATATTAATAAAACTTGATTTATATAATTATATTTATATCCATGAACAAAAATACTTGGTACTTAAAATGCAACAATAACAATATTGAACTAATTTTGTAAAAACACACCATCACTGAAAACAGAAATCTTTAGATAAATTAAAATGTTACATTATTAAACAATAGAATGACAAATTTACACTTAAAATATTTGTTAAATTTAGTACATTCTTCTTAATCTGTCAATTCCATCCGCAGTTCCCCTGAACAATGTCAAATCCATTGAAGAGAATGTGTGTAAGTTAATCATTGTTAAGAAATTTTGGAAAACTATTGTTCACTTCAACATCACCACACTGAATTGTTTGTGTCATCAATGGAAAAAGATTCTTCAAGGCTAACACAAAACCTCCAACACTTGAATCAACCAGCAAATTTTAAGAACATTTTAATATCGTCACCATGAGAGTAGTACCATTTTCTGAAATATAAAAGATAAGTTTTACTCTATCTTGAGAAGATTATAAAAACAAATTTAACAAATCACATTTAACTAAACCGTGACAAAATCAAAAGCTTAAATAATGCAAGTCAATTACAGTGTGCATAAAATTGCTAGACACATTAATGGAAAAATAATGATGTCATCACAGTTAGTGTGTAAAACCAAAAGACGAGTCAAAATGCGCCCAAAACTTGTTATTATACACAATTTTTCCTTCGTCATCTACTTTTACATGTTTTTTTATAATACCAAAAAAGAATACATCCAAATGCCCCTATTAAACTCGTAACTCGGTGAAAAAAATGCACGTCTGCAATGTTTACACTTCATGTTTGTGTTAATTTCGTCACAACTTGATGACGTCACATAGAAGGCGGAGTTAGGTTCACAAAATGGCGGCTAGTAATTTTTCGTCGCGCCTGCTTTTTGACTGCTTTGGGTTAAATGATTTCTTAATATTGTTGCATCTCTTCACCGAATGATTGAAATTGGATGTGAGTAATCGGCCAGTACATTAATTATAATGTATATCGGCAATTCAAGTTCCGACTCGCTGACAAAGCTTATGCCGGCGCCGATCGGGGTGTCGAGGATATGTAGATTGTAGGGTCTACTTCGGCGAAATAACGGGATGAAATTCACCGCTGCTACCAATGTTAAATACGACAGTGTTCAAACTGCATACAGTCACACTTACCTGCACCAATGGTAACTTTTATTTGTTCTGTGGAAGCAGTTATTTGTGTATGATCGTCAACTTTAGAACAGCTAATCGTCTGACGATGCTCCCGCTTCTTTACACTATCAACATCCGGTAGGTTTATAATAAAGACGAGTAATACCGGTCACGAGCGAATAGCGGACGGCATGCACTTCATTGACGTTCCACAAACACGTTTTTACTGGGATTTTTTTTTCAAATGGAGATATTATTCGGATCATTCTTGAATTTTAAGTACGTGTCGGATAAATATAATTATTTAAATACACTCTGAAAAGGTACAAATAACTTAAAAATTGTTTTTATTTTAAAAGTCTGAATTTTTAAAACTTTCCATTGATGCAAGTTAATTGTTATTTTTTTAAACTCGGAATTGTTCAGATATTTTAATATCTGTCATGTCTAAAGTCTTTAATATTGTCCATCTGTTCATGCTTGGTCTGGAACACTTAGGTCTTTGGGAACATCATTCAAACTTCAAATTTTGCCTGTTCTGAATTATCTCCCTTTATTGAATACCTAACCTAGTCTTAAAGTATTAAGGTTAGAACCTCATAAAATGATCAGTGGTCCAGTGGTAAAACGCTGGACTTGTAATCCAGGGATCGCTGGTTCGATTCCCCGCTCCATCACTGACCGTACTAACAGTCTTTCGGACGAGACTTTAAAAACCGAGGTCCCGTGTATGATGCTTTACATCGAGCACGTAAAAGAACCAGGGGTGCTTCTGGAACTGGGGCATCTTCTGTATCATGCACTATCCTCCAAATCTAATATGACTAACATTCTTCCGGAGGCGTCGCCCATGTGGGAAACCGGTGGCGACCATAAATAAAAGCAATACAACAACAAATGATAAGAGGACATTAAGGAAAGTGCAGTGCCCTAGAACAGTAGCCATGCCTTGATATTTTTATAAATATATTCCTGGGGGTGGGCAGTTACTTTTAGAATAATTATATTGAGTAAATAAATTTACCCAGTAAGGAATTATTTTTCAACAGGAATTCATATTTTAGCATCTGAATTATATTATATAGAGGAAGAATAATTATTCAAGAACTTGAACTGGTCTAGAAGTTTATCCATTGAAGAATTCTGATTCTTTAAGGCAATTTTTATGGACAATGTTGTAGAATTTTGTCAGTAGTAGAATAATTATTCAAGAACCTAAACATGTCCACAGAATTCTGATTCTAGAATTTGAGCAAAGTTCCAGAATTTTCATTGTTAAGAATCGATATTCTAGAATTGTGTGGGTTCTAGAACTAATGTTCTTGAATTTTTCAGAATTAGCGTCATTAAGAATTAGTATTCTAGAATTGCTGGGTTCTAGAACCCGTGTTCTTGAATGTGTAGGGTGATTCTTGAATAATTCATGAAGTTCTAGAATAATTCTAGAACTGAAGAAAATTCTTGAACATTTTTCGCAGGGGTTGTGTACACAAAAAATGTCATGATGACGTATTTTTTCTGTGAAAATTTCCTTACATGGGATTGTTTGATCGCCGTTTTTGGATTAACTTTTATTATTAACCATATTTTTTTGGTGGAATTAATATCTTACAAGATTGCTTTTTACATTAGGGTACAAGTTAAAGTTATGGTACTTATTGTAAAAATCCGAGAATTTATTGTAAACTTGCCGTGAGTTTGTGAAGAAAATACGCTTCCGCGTGTCCAGCGTAAAATCGCTACCTGTGATGTTTTAAATGCAGTTTATGCAAAAACTTTATATAGTAACCCAATTTTTTTAAAAATGCATTAGCTTAAGGAAAGATCAATCTTTTCATAAGAATAAATTAGAAAGTCCGAATTTTACGAAAAAAATGGATTTATAGTGGTTTAAAAAGAAGTGAGTGAAAACGCGTGATCATGGAGATGGTATTAGGGCGTGAAATCGAGTGATCATGGAGATGGTATTAGGGCGTGAAAACGAGTGATCATGGAGTAAAGGGTTAACCAACATCTCATTATCAATTATTCACTATGCAAATTAAAAGATGAAGACAATGTATACTCACAAACACAAGTCAATCACATGCAAGAAGCAATACATGTTTAAAAAAGTCAGCTGTACATAAAAACTTGGCCACAAATGAAACAAACTAAACAAACAGTGAGGTAAATTATATGTGAATAGTCATAGCAGACTATGAGACATAAATCATCAGTATATACAGGCAAAATAATAGTAATCTGATGTTACTATAATAATTTTCATTCCTCGTAAAATACGTTGAGGGCGGCATTACGGACTGTACGGTACGGATTTTATCGTATACTAGACCCGAAAAACAAAAGTGATTGCATGGTTATTCATGTGAAAATCTGAGGCATTTTAATTTTCCTAGACAATGTCTTGCGATACTGGAGTGAATAGTTAAAGAATTAAACGTGGGTTGCGGAATAAATACCCATTTTCTAAGTCGTCGTTGGCAGTTTTAATTTCATGAGATGGCATTTTCAGTGATATTAGATTCTAGAGAATTCCTGAATAAAAGCCGCCATTGGCTCAAAGATAAACGTTAATTAATGAACCGTAAACTTATTTCAATCGAAAGTCACCTTTCAAACTCAAAGTGTAAACAACAGTTTGCAAATGTTTCTATTGTCGGTCTTGTCAATTGTTATTTGCAATTTTTTCTATTGTCGGTCTTGTCAATTGTTATTTGCAATTTTTTCTATTGTCAGTCTTGTCAATTGTTATTTGCAATTTTTTCTATTGTCGGTCTTGTCAATTGTTATTTGCATTTTTTTCTATTGTCGGTCTTGTCAATTGTTATTTGCAATTTTCTATTGTCGGTCTTGTCAATTGTTATTAGCAAATGTTTCTATTGTTGGTCTTGTCAATTGTTATTTGCAAATGTTTCTATTGTCGGTCTTGTCAATTGTTATTTGCAATTTTTTCTATTGTCGGTCTTGTCAATTGTTATTTGCAAATGTTTCTATTGTCGGTCTTGTCAATTGTTATTTGCAATTTTTTCTATTGTCGGTCTTATCAATTGTTATTTCCGCTATTCGTGTTTGACCAATTCAGTTCTCTGGAGTGTTATTATTATGCGCTTACAGGTCTATGACATGTGTCGGGTATGCAGGACGTGATTTGATTGGCTGAAAGGGGATTTTGTGACAGGCGACATGCTCCGTCTCTGATTGGTTTTAGCAAGCGTGTGTATACATGTGATCATGTCAACATACACAAACGTGTCATAGACAGGATATCAATACGGGCACTTTAATATGTACGCAACTTATACACAGACATTGAGAACCGGTCTCAGTTGCTTTTAACAGCTTCATAGAAATTGAGTGGAATAAAACATGTACGCCAATGGTAAATTCAAGGAAAGTTATAATATACTTTTCGACGATTTCAGGCAATTTGATTTTTCTTGAGCCAATTTTTGTTTTCTTTAGCCAGTGCCCTGTGTGTATGCATGTATCACCTACGGCACTTTTGCAGCATTGATGATCATCATGTATTCATTATACAAATAGAGCCTTGGTTAATATTAACTAGGTTGAAAAGCTGGTTTGTGGGCATTGCCCATTTCTTGTTATTCTAGTAAGTTGTTCAGGATTACTTAAAGGAATGTGCTTGATTCCCAAACAAATCAAGACAGTAAATCAGAATTGCAGTGATTTCATTGCACTTTTCCCAATTTTAACAAGAAAAATTGTAACGAATATCTGTATAGAGTTGTTGTTCTTATGTCACAATGTGATATATCCAATATTTTTGATTCCAGTTTGAATTTTCACCATTTATTTCCTTCTATTTAACAGTTTTGAAACATTTTATGATTTCTGTGGAAAGTTTTTACCAAATTGTTGGATTAATTAAATGTTTTGAAAACTAAATAGTATGCTAAAACCAAAGTAACAGTACATTGTTGTACATGTACTAGTATATTAAATCACCGCATTAATTGATGGATTATTTAGTGACACAAAACACAGAGCATAGCCCAAGGCACTCTTTACTAAATAGTATACCACAAACGAAGAAACAGGGCGGACATTAAAAATATGTTTGTATCCCCTCCCGCGACCCTAGCCCACCAGGGTAGGGTAGGGAGGTAGGGCAGATCTTTTTTTTTCACAATCTT
Source organism: Mactromeris polynyma (assembly GCA_032209605.1). Lineage (NCBI taxonomy): Eukaryota > Metazoa > Mollusca > Bivalvia > Venerida > Mactridae > Mactromeris > Mactromeris polynyma. Next base: position 3,312,832 of record JASFXZ010000013.1, on the reverse strand, counting down.
AAAATGTGTTCTGTATAGTTCTAACATCTTAATAGATTTATCTTCATTAGGTTATAAAAATATGATACTTGTAGCTAATATATCTATTAATCCCCGCTTCATAGATTTATTAATTATGTTGCTACTCAACTCACTGGTACCTTCGATTCCAGTTTTTCGTACCTAGTAGCTATTGTACCTCGGGAATATTCGTACCTGACAATTTTAGCGGAAAAAATAAATAAAATATTTACGGTAGGAGTAATTTTCAACGGTCGGTCGTGGGAGCGGAAACAAACAATATTTTATTATTGGCCCAGTACATTGTTGTACTTGTCATTACTTAATTGTAAATGGCGATAAACTTGTAAAGTTCATGCTTATAAATATATGTATGTACATGTATAATAAATCCAAAAATAGTCAAAGAGTGAAAAAATCACAAATCTCCGCTCTTAATATATATTCACTCTCTCAAAATAGTTGCTTTTAGTACATGTACTGTGATAATATGGTGAAATGCACATTCAACTTCTGATCCACTGACAGTAAAAAATGAAGCCTAAAAGATCCTGTGTGGAATTTTATGATATCCTAGACTCTGATGGTTCTGCTTTTTTTGTCATAATAGACTAAATTTTGCTGAAATATTTTGCAGTATTTCCTACTTTCTTAAATTAAAGAGTAGAAATACTGGGAAAATTACCACTGGTAAATACCGCACCGGTAAATACCATGCCAACCCTGTTTGAAAATGAAAATAAAACGCTATATAAAAAGACTATATTATACTATATATTATTTGCAGACTATAAACAGCACTCCTAACTCGAGACAGATTATCAGATATTTTAAGAAACTAAAAGGTCTGGGCGGCATGAAAAGTTGGCGGCGAGCAGTGAAGATAACCTTCGTCCCTGATAAGATTTTTAATTTATTTTCAGATACAAGTACGGGTGTTGATATCAACACCTACCACTGCAGAGTTGGGATGTTTGTCCCAGGTGGTGGTTGTGGATTGATGTCATTGTTTATAACGTTTGGCAGAGTGGTCAACTTGTTGGGATCTCTGACTTTAGTTCGAATACTTTTATTTATGGCTGGTGTAGAGCAAAATCCTGGACCTGCCGGTAAGAATTGGCAATTCTGATTCATTATCCTGAACTTTAAACTTAATCAGTACCAGCAGGGTTTATGCTTGGATAATTTAGATCTAGAACATGGTTATTTTAACCCATTGATATTTCTGTATGTAGGATGGCTATTTTAAACAGGGTTTTCTAAACTTATTAATATTCTATATTCTAATAAATATACACATTTGCAAAACTAATGACTATCAACCATTGAAATTATGGATTCATCATGGTAATACATGTAATCATCTATGTTTTTTACGGTTTCATGATATTCAATATTCAACGGTATGAATTGATCACTTTTTTCAGATAAATACATTTTCCGCTACCAATATTTATTGGTAGAGATTGGTACAGATGTAATGAGGAAGGTGTTTGATTTCAAAGTCGGTTCTGATTTTGTAAAGCATTTGTCTGCAAACAAAAACAAATTCTACAAAAAACTACAAAGTTTGATCACTGCGAAGATAATAACAGCTGATCAAGCTCAGTATCTACCACCGATTGATATGTCGCCACAAACAACCAAATTTGACATCACACTTCTTGCGTGCCTTCTTAGGAGTGTTTGTGGTCTTCTTGGTCACACAGATCCGGTGTGGAAGAATCCTCCACCCACTGATTTATCCTTAGAGGCTGACCTAGCGAGGTTAAAGGAATGTCGAAATAATGTATGTACCAGTATTTATTGACTGATTTTGTTTATGATAATATTTATATTTCTGAAATCCATCATTGGAGTTGTCCATTGGACAATAGTATTGCACATCTTGAATGCCTACTGTTGTACTGTTGTACACATAGTATTGTGCCTTATGACATAGTGTACAGATCATTGTGCCTACTGACATAGATTACTGTTCAGATCATTGTGCCTTCTGACAAAAGAGTGACATAGTGTACATAGCATTGTGCCTACTGACTTACTGTACATATCAGTGCAATTTGTTTAGCTTCAGTATTGAACATTCAAAATTAAAGAAAAAGAAATAGAAAATATGTGGGACAGTTGATTCAGATTGAAATCTAATGCTTTTGCACTTCAAATTGTACTGTAACATAATTATCCTCTGTGACTCAATTATCCGTGATCACCTATTTTTAGTGATAGTCATGTACATCTGAATATATATAGTGTTAGGGTTTGGTAACTTCCATTGTACATAGTGAGGGTTTGGTAACTTCCGTTGTACATAGTGAGGGTTTGGTAACTTCCGTTGTACATAGTGAGGGTTTGGTAACTTCCGTTGTACATAGTGAGGGTTTGGTAACTTCCATTGTACATAGTGAGGGTTTGGTAACTTCCATTGTACATAGTGAGGGTTTGGTAACTTCCGTTGTACATAGTGAGGGTTTGGTAACTTCCGTTGTACATAGTGAGGGTTTGGTAACTTCCGTTGTACATAGTGAGGGTTTGGTAACTTCCATTGTACATAGTGAGGGTTTGGTAACTTCCATTGTACATAGTGAGGGTTTGGTAACTTCCATTGTACATAGTGAGGGTTTGGTAACTTCCATTGTATATAGTGAGGGTTTGGTAACTTCCATTGTATATAGTGAGGGTTTGGTAACTTCCATTGTACATAGTGAGGGTTTGGTAACTTCCGTTGTGCATAGTGAGGGTTTGGTAACTTCCATTGTACATAGTGAGGGTTTGGTAACTTCCATTGTACATAGTGAGGGTTTGGTAACTTCCGTTGTACATAGTGAGGGTTTGGTAACTTCCATTGTACATAGTGAGGGTTTGGTAACTTCCGTTGTACATAGTGAGGGTTTGGTAACTTCCATTGTACAAAGTGAGGGTTTGGTAACTTCCGTTGTACATAGTGAGGGTTTGGTAACTTCCGTTGTACATAGTGAGGGTTTGGTAACTTCCGTTGTACATAGTGAGGGTTTGGTAACTTCCGTTGTACATAGTGAGGGTTTGGTAACTTCCGTTGTACATAGTGAGGGTTTGGTAACTTCCGTTGTACATAGTGAGGGTTTGGTAACTTCCGTTGTACATAGTGAGGGTTTGGTAACTTCCGTTGTACATAGTGAGGGTTTGGTAACTTCCGTTGTACATAGTGAGCGAACAACATTGTTAGCTAGCAATTTCAATAAATTGTAAAATAAGTCCTTTATGTGATCAGTGCTTATAATTTGGCTAAAATGTGTTAATTTCATATTGTTGCACTCGGTGGTTGTCGATTTACATCCAGCAGTGTGCATTTTGTAGAATGACCTTTCTTAAGTACTTTTTTCTTGCTACTTTATTATGGTGTGTACTTAATTCTAAGTCCTTCTGGTACTTGTCCGTGGAAAATTTGACCACCTTTTAAAAATAAATACTTCCCTCTTTTTATTTTGAAAAAATTGCCTGAGAAATGAAACATTTTAATTTTTACGGCCTCATTATCGATAGTTTATTTATATTTTTAAAACCTGATTGGCAATCAGTTCTGTTCTTGCCAAAGTCCATTTTTTGCAGCAAAATTAAAACAAATATTAAAGCACTAAATTCTTTTTCTGTTAAGTTTTTGATAAATTACTACTATAGATCTTAAATGATGTACAGAACTACTTCTAAGAAAATGAATAAATAAAAGCTATATTGTCCATTTCAGCTGCAACACAGTGGAACAGTATTTATATCTGAGGCAGATTTGACTGTTAAATGGAATGAATTAAGTCAGGTAAATATCATATTGCATCTTATACAGTTTCCTTAACCACATAGATCCAGTGATTATGTCTCCCTCTCTCCAAGGGAGTCATATTATTTTTGCCTTCGGAGTCCGTCCGTTTGTCCACTTTTAGCTTGTCCAAGCATCATCTCCAATACTGCTGGTTGGATTTCAGCCAAACTTCATAGGATTGATCAACATCAAGTGTAGTTGTGCATCTTCGTTTTTTGTTCCGCTCAGATAATTTTTCACTGAGTTTATGGCCCTTTGATGTTTTTATACATATACAGTGCATGGTGAACTGATCAAACACTATCTTTCTTGTTTAATTGATATTTTATTCTAACATCTTGTATCAGTATTACAATTACTGACAAACTGCCATCTGGGAGACATATGTTTTTATTAAAAAACAACCATCTAGTTTCTGAATGTGTTGCATCACAAATATCACTCCCTGCTTAGATTGTTTGCTATATTCTCTGATGTGTGCCATGTAGAAATTGTATTGCATATCCGTTTATGTGTCCATCCCTGGTTTCATTTTAAGGTCTATGATAAAATGTCATTCATCTTTGAGTTTTCGACTACTGTGTGAATGTTTACCAAAACAAGACAGTATATCACATGTAAGATTCAAAACAAGTCTCACTTCTTCTACAAATGATAGACATGTTCATTTTCTGTTTCCTATGTTGTTCCGTCCTGACATGGGATTTCGAAATTCATGATAGAGCATTGCATTTAGTATTTATCTAGAAGACATGCCATGCCTTAAATCAACATCCCTAAAGCCCTCTTGGTAGGCTAAGTGGTAAGACTGCTAGGTTGTCATCTGGGAGGTCCAGATTTGATACACTAGTCAGGTTGTCTCACAGGAGGTCCAGGTTTGATACGATGGCTAGGCTGTCACCTTGGAGTTCCAGGTTTGATACAAGGGTGAGGCTGTCAATTGGGAGGTCCATGTTTGATACAGGGGCTAGGCTGTCACCTGGGAGGTCCAGGTCTGATACACAGGCTGTCACCTGGGAGGTCCAGGTTTGATACACAGGCTGTCACCCGGTAGGTTCTGGTTTGATACACAGGCTAGGCTGTCAACCAGGAGGTCCGAGTTTGATTCACAGGCTCTCACCTGGGAGGTCCAGGTTTGATACACAGGCTGTCACCTGGGAGGTCCAGGTTAGATACACAGGCTGCCACTCGGTAGGTTCAGGTTTGATACACAGGCTGTCAACCGGGAGGTCCGAGTTTGATTCACAGGCTATGCTGTCACACAGGAGGTCCAATTTGTTTACACAGCCCGGGCTGTCACCCGGGAGGTCCAAGTTTTTTACACAGTCCGGGCTGTCACCCGGGAGGTCCAGGTTTGATACACAGGCTAGGCTGTCGCCCAGGAGGTCCAAGTTTTTTTACACAGCCCAGGCTGTCACCCGGAAGGTCCAGGTTTGATACACTGGCTAGGCACGTCATGGCCTTCTGTTACTGTGGCTGTGGTCCTTTGTCCTCCACCACTGATTTATGTAAGGAAGTTGTTAGCTGCTTGCAGGAGGGTAAATTGGTATTGGTAGGTTATTTATTCCATTAATACTGGGTAGGTCATATTACCGCAGTCTTTAACTGAACAGTTGTTGAACAACAGCATTAACCCTGACTGAAACAAGGTCAATGTCACACATGGGGCATTGCCTGATGAAAGTGTCATACTGTGTATAAATGCTGATATAATAGTTTTGCTTTCACCTTTTGTTATGGTGTAAGGCGAGATCTTGGATGTAAATTTCATACATGTATTAAGCAGGCAAATCTATCTTGCATTGATTATTTAAGTGATAAAAACTTGAACTGATCATTGTTTTCTTGCAGATTCTGATTAGACTGAACACTGTGTGTGGAATTCCAAATCTCTCCTCATTGATTAATGATGCAGAGGGTATGGACATTGACGAAGAATTAAAACAAAAACATGATCAGGCAGTTAAAGCATGGACTGACTTGGATATTTTATGTGATCGTGGTATTGAAGACTTAAAACTTGGTCTTCAGAATGTTGAAAGACATCAAAAAGAACAAGCAGAATGTCAAAAAGAACAAGCAGAACGTCAAAAAGAACAAGCAGAATGTCAAAAAGAACAAGCAGAACGTCAAAAAGAACAAGCAGAATGTCAAAAAGAACAAGCAGAATGTCAAAAAGAACAAGCAGAACGTCAAAAAGAACAAGCAGAATGTCAAAAAGAACAAGCAGAAAGTATACAAGAAATCAGCAACAAACTTTGTGAACGTAATCCTACAAACATTGACATAAAGTCAGGTACACAATGGTCTTATGTTGATAATTCTATGAAGCTATAACTTTTATGACTGGTGTTAAATATTATAGGAAGAGAGGCAATTAATGACAAATACTTGCACATGTTAGGTGGATGATTTAAGTTTTATATATTGATTACTGTATGATCATTCAAGTTTGGACTATTTATATCTAGCCCCCAAAAATGAATTCCAGCAATTTTCAGGGATAGGTATGGTTGTGCAAAACAAAACAGTTGTTTAAGGATGGCCTCATCATACCAATGTAGATGTGTGCATACTGGTAGAGAATTTTGTTGCAGTAAGACAAACATAATGTATACTACACAGGCTGTGTGAAACGGTTTTTGTTCTGATTGACACTGTCCACAAATTTGGTGTATATGAAGCTTGAATGGATACCTTTATACAGGTTGTTGGACTGTTGTGATCAACGTTCTTGCTATATATTTAGAAAGTGTAATGATCAAATTCTCAAATAATACATGTATCTATTATATTTAGCTCAGATAATATCCATACTAGTTAATCGTTATTATAAAATGGTTTGTGAATTTTGTATTTAAATGAAACACTTTCATGTCCATTTTGAAAAATGGGCATCATTTTGTTGCTGTGTTTCAAGTAGTTTGTGTTACCCTCGGTTATTCCAAATAAGTTCTTTCTGCGGGCTCCATATTTGCGGATTTTTTCACAAAAGATGTGCAGTAAAACCTCAACATTGCGACCACCCTTTGGCTCTTGAAAACTGTTCTTGTTAAAGCGGTGATCTTAATATTGAGGTTGAACAAAATAGCAAAATCATGAAAATGGACTTGAGAATTGTGTTCCTAATTTTGGGGTGGTCTTTGTTGAGGTGGTCAATCTAACCAGTACATGTCTGCGTTCATAGTGTATATTAACTTCACTTCATACTGAGTCAATCTAACCAGTACATGTCTGCGTTCACAGTCACAGTGTATATTAACTTCACTTCATACTGAGTCAATCTAACCAGTACATCATCACACAGATGAATGACAAAAGCAACTCCTCGGTTCCTAATGTTTAGAATCGGAACTAAATTTGATTTTATTGATGAGGAAAATGTTCACTGGGGCAATGTTGTCATGATAGCAGTGCTTGTTTTGTTAAATATTTGCTAGGCTTTGCGTCATTTTGTGACTGCCCCTGTTCCCTTGTAACTATGTACCCTTGAACCTCCTCAAATGCCTTATGTTTTATGGATTGTTGTTTTCCCAGAGGTCTGTGTGGAGAGGCACTGTTGTGAATGTATGTGGCATTCCCTGTAGCAACCTATTCTCTGTCTTTCGGATACAAAACCTAGAGGAAAGTTTGATTCATGTTGAACATGTAGTTAAAGAAGTAACGTTTTTTATTAACAAGCCAAGAAGGGCAATGTTCAGTATGCCCGAAGTAAAAGTCATTTATTACACATTATATTTCACAATTTTTCAGATCTTAGAAATCGTATGGTGAAGATTTACAAAGAAGAGTGTTGTACCTTGTCAGTGTCACCTTTGTGTGATGAAGACGAAGATGAGGTGGAGATTTTATCTATCTATCAATCTCCATCTCTGTATCATGTACCTTATCACAGAACGCAGGAAAAAGAAGAAAAATATTCTATTTCATCTTACAAAGAAATATTTTGTAAAGATGACCGCACTTTCAGAAAAATATATATTACTGGTGACGCTGGTGTTGGTGAAACTTCTTTTTGCAAGCATATGACATTCCTTTGGTGCAAATCTCAATGTCGGGAATGTGTGAGCGATAAAAGTGTTCAGAATGACATTGATTTCATGGCCAAATTTGACTTCGTTTTCTATGTATCACTTCGAGATACACGCAGGAAAGATGTTATAACTATGATCATTGAACAATTGTTCTGCAATGAAAATGATCTTAAGAAGAAGGAAATATATGAATGTGTTGAAAATATTCTTGGGGACAATGAGTGTATCATCATCATGGATGCTTTAGACGAATGGACACCAGCAGAAAGTGGAAAAATAAATATCAATAAATTATTATCAGATAAATGTTCTTTTGTAACGACATGCAGACCGTACAAAATCGAGAATGAAAGGTTGTCGTCCAGAGATCTTGATCGTCAAGTACAGATTACAGGGATCAAGGAAAGTTCAACAAAACGTTATATTACAGAAATATTGAAACGTATTAATAAGGCAAATGAGGACAACAAGGAACCAAATGATTTTATCAGAGATGTCAACAAGTGTGGACTTCAGGAACAATTACGTATACCAATCATAACTTCTCATTTGGTAGCTGTATGGTATGACCATAAACTGACTGACATGTCTAGAGCACTTATATATAGTAACATTGTAGATATGCTCCTTAATAGGGCTGAAAAGAGGAAAGGTATTGAGTTGCCATCCTCAGCAGAAAGTAAAATACAATTTCCTGATTCTCTGTCTGAGCTTTTTTATTTCAAAAAGCATATTTCATTTTTGAAGAAAATATGTTTACTTTCATGTAATTTATTGTTCAAACAAGATAAATGTTTGTCAGAGTTAGTATTCACTACAGAACAATTGGAATCTGAACCTTATTGTATTTCTGCCAATGAAATGGATTTCTTGTGCAAGTTTGGCATCTTATCAAAAAGCAAAGTAATTAGTCGATTTGGAAAACGAGAACAAAAATTGTCTTATTTGCATAAGACTTATCTGGAATATTTCGCTGCATTGTTTGTATCTTCATTTGACTTAGATAACGTATTTGATAATATTGTTCAGAAATGGACAACTATAAATGATGTAGTGCAATTTGAGAGTTTTTTCATCTTTTTTGTTGGACTTTCTATTCACAAAAGTAAGAATTTGTTTGAGAATATGTATCATACAATATCAGATGATTTAAGTTTGTGCAGACAAAATGCCATATTTCACTATAACAGTGATTCTTACTGTGAGCAAATCGAGTCACTACAGACTATGGTTATAAATTGTTTCAAGGAAGTCAGAGGATCTAATGATCCAAGCATTTCATTTAAGCTCGAAGATTTTATTTTTGATGATTATAGTTCTGTTCATAATGACAATTCTATTGTTGACATTTTGAAACAACTTTTATTGTTAAATACAACATGTGTAAAATCAATACATTCTGTTAATGGTAAATATTATGATGAGTTTGATCAGATCAAAAATCTACAATGTTTACATGTTGGTGACGTGTTGTCTGGTGATTATGTAAAGTTCACTGAGTGCATGTTACAGAATCAATCCACACTGCACACTGTTTGTATTAAAGGTAGTTATACATTGATAGCAGAATTACCTGTGAGAAGTCTCCAACATCTGACATCATTGTCTCTGTCTCATGTTACAATGCAACATAACAGTTTACATAATCTGGTGACATTTCTGTCTGACAATGTTCTCATTGAAAATATCAAATTGTTCCTTGTGTCTTGTGATAATCACCAGGATGATGATAGTGACTGTACATTGACTCTAAATCTTCCACATCATACAAAACTCACTTCATTACATCTGCATTATGTTAATATTGTATGTAATAATGTAAACAATTCTAGTTTAAAGTACATCGGATTGTGTCCATTATCTGAGAGGATTGTTAGATGTTATATTGATGTATTTAACTGTATTAAGTATTCACAACTTGAACATCTTTATATCAATGGATCTCCCATTTATATCAATGGATCTCCCACGTACATGTTAGATTACAATACAATGAAAACATTGGCAGATTCAGTGAAAACTCTTCCATATATCAAGTCACTAACACTGTGGCACATGAAGTTACCTGATGATGTTTTATTACAACTACATCCTGATGTAACACAAGTGGAGATAAAGCTGTGGGAGGTCACAATGAGTCGTCAATGTTTTCATTGTTTCATTGAAAGTTGTGTAAACAATAAATCTGTGATAAAAGTTGAGTTACGTGGATGTAATATTACATCAGTTGATGGAGAAACTCACAGAGTACTGTCACTGGAGGAGTCGGTGGTTTATATGTCTAAGTATCTTACATCAATACCTACAGTAAACATCACAGATAAATCTGGTACATCGTTACACTTTGAAACAGGAAGTTGTCAGTAAATGTTTGCTTTTGTTTATGTTAACATATATAGACAAACTTTGATGAACATATCAACAAAATGTCAGGATGTAAGGCAGACAAATATGACTGTAACTTTTTTGTTTGCTTTTTTTTTTATTTGTCATAGCAGAATTCATCGAATTATATGTCTGAGTATCTTACACAGGGGTGATAAAGTTCCGGAGACCTCCAGGGTCGATTTTAAGATTGATGTAAACCCGATGAGTTTTTTGATGGGTGGGTATAGGGGCCGAATCGCTCTCTGATGTTTAATGTTAAAAAATCGATTTTTACTACAAGTATGTAAATTAAACTTACCTCGATGTAAAAATCAGCCTTTTAAGATGTTAAATCCTCAATAAAATCATGTGGTTAATATTGAAAGTTATTCCAAAAACAGCGATCAAACAATCCAATGACAAGAAATTTTCACTGAGCACGATTTCATCATCACTATTTATAAACAAGTTGGTAATTTTCCACTTCAATTCTGATATTTTCATCAAAGTTTAATTGTATTAATCCATTTCCACCACAATAAAATAGTTTAAAAGACTGCTGTGAACAACAATCTGGGTTTAATAATCTTTAAAAAGGTGTAAATATCGACCAAACGAAGGATGTAAATCACGCGAGCAATACGTCATCATGTCATTTTTTGTGTACACAAGTCGGCTATTTTCTGAAAATGTCACCAGAACAAAATCAATATTAAAGTAGGTCAAATCCAGGTAGTTATTGTCTGTGTTGCAATTCTTGTGACAACAATTTAATTTTCAACAAGAATAAACATCAAAGATGTTTGAACTTTCTCAATTAGTCATCTATCAGTATGTGTAAATGTTCTAGAGGTGATGAAATGAGTTACTGGAATATGTTTGTGTGTTGTATATGAAAGATTGGAACAAATTGAGAGAACTCTATTCTATAACATCTCATTACAATTGTACACTCAGTGGCTATAACTTCATTATGAGTGGTGGGATATCTACTCTATTATATACAATGTATGCTGACATTTGTGTTGCTGTGAAATCATTGTTTCACAAAATTTAAAGCTGCATTACATATTGTTTGTAATACAAACTTTCTTACATATTTGGTAAGGAATGACGGCCATTCTTGCTGGTGAAATTATTTCTATTTCACTGATTTTGACATAAATTGCTATGAATAAAGGCCTTTAACTCCACACATTCTATTCTGACTGAGTCCTATGATTATTAATGTATTATTTCTGTATGAGCTGAAAATCTTGGCTACATGTATAATCAGTTCAGTGTTTTAGTTCTATAATATGTGAATAAAGAAAATTTGATCATTATACATATAAACAATAAAATAGTTAAACCATTTTGTGTTGTATTTGTTTCTCACTGTTTTAAGATTGGTACACAAATGTTGAGAGCATCTTCTATTTTGTACATTTATAACATTTATGTGCGCAATATCCAACCAAACAGTTTATTCTTGAAATTGGTGTCATTAAATCCACAAGACATATCATGCAACCTCTCCAGAACAACATACTTGTTCAGATGTGAACTCTGGCTTTTGTTGAGAGGTTATTCCTGTATACAGTGTATTGCTGTAGAGAGGTTATTGCTGTAGAGAGGTTATTACTGTAGAGAGGTTATTGCTGTAGGGAGGTTATTGTTGTAGGGATGTTATTACTGTAGGGAGGTTATTGATCTAGAGAGGTTATTGCTGTAGAGAGGTTATTGCTGTAGGGAGGATATTGCTGTATACAGGGTATTGCTGTAGGGAGGTTATTGCTGTATACAGGGTATTGCTGTAGGGAGGTTATTGATCTAGAGAGGTTATTCCTGTATACAGGGTATTGCTGTAGGGAGGTTATTGCTCTAGAAAGGTTATTGCTGTATACAGGGTATTGCTGTAGGGAGGTTATTGATCTAGAGAGGTTATTCCTGCATACAGGGTATTGCTGTAGGGAGGTTATTGCTGTATACAGGGTATTGCTGTAGGGAGGTTATTGCTGTAGAAAGGTTATTGCTGTATACAGGGTATTGCTGTAGGGAGGTTATTGATCTAGAGAGGTTATTCCTGTATACAGGGTATTGCTGTAGGGAGGTTATTGCTGTATACAGGGTATTGCTGTAGGGAGGGTATTGCTGTATACAGGGTATTGCTGTAGGGAGGTTATTGATATAGAGAGGTTATTGCTGTAGGGAGGTTATTGCTCTAGAGAGGTTATTGCTGTACAGAGGTTATTGCTCTAGAGAGGGTATTGCTGTTTAGAGGTTATTACTGTAGAGAGGCTTTTGCTGTAGGAAGGTTATATTTGATGGTACAATATACAACAGGAACATTGATCATGTTGTTATAGTGTGGATATTGCACACAAGACGCCACTCTGGAAAGGTTACTCATGCAACCTCTCCAGAACAACATACTTGTTCAGATGTGAACTCTGGCTTTTGTTGAGAGGTTATTCCTGTATACAGGGTATTGCTGTTGGGAGGTTATTGCTGTAGAGAGGTTATTGCTCTAGAGAGGTTATTGCTGTATACAGGGTATTTCTGTAGGGAGGTTATTGCTCTAGAGAGGTTATTGCTGTATACAGGGTATTGCTGTAGGGAGGTTATTGATATAGAGAGGTTATTCCTGTATACAGGGTATTGCTGTAGGGAGGTTATTGCTGTATTCAGGGTATTGCTGTAGGGAGGTTATTGATATAGAGAGGTTATTGCTGTAGGGAGGTTATTGCTCTAGAGAGGTTATTGCTGTACAGAGGTTATTGCTCTAGAGAGGGTATTGCTGTTTAGAGGTTATTACTGTAGAGATTTTTGCTGTAGGGAGGTTATATTTGATGGTACAATATACAACAGGAACATTGATAATGTTGTTATAGTGTGGATATTGCACACAAGACGCCACTCTGGAAAGGTTACACTGTATGTGTGCTGTTCTGTTTAACTGTTCTACCAGTTTGTGTATGGTGGTATTGACATGATGTTGCAACTTGATCTATATCAATGAAGGTTTATATCCTGGTCGATCTTCACAATTATGGACCTACATAATGGGGAATCTACATCTATATAATTGGAGAATTTTCATCTCGGTGGATCTACATGATGGAGAATCTACATTATGTTGGATCTACATAATGGTGAATGTACATCATGGTGGATATACATAATGTTGAATCTACATCATGGTGGATATACATAATGATGAATCTACATCATGGTGGATCTACATCATGGTGGATTCGTGGTTCAGACGACATCAACACGTCATCAGTGTACACAGGAACTTGAATCAACATATGTATCTTTGTTCGAAGAGCTCAGTCCTAAATCAATCAAAATTGACTAGATTCCACACACATGATAGCGATTCGAGTCGGAGTAGATGTAATGGACTCACTTAACGCGTGTATGCTGAATGACGTCAGATACTTGTTCATGTGATGACGTCATTAAACATATTTAATCGATGAAATTTTGAGAGAAAAGGTTTTCCTTTATTTACGCTTTACGGCTACGTTTGATATTAGCCCATTGTTAGATATATTTAATCAACTAGAACATTATAAAATATTAATAGCTCTATGGATAATTTTAGAAATAATGATTGTGTGAATCGGCCTACTTTCCGGCTCTTTTATTCAATTACTTAATTACTTTCGTGACGCTGCTGTCTATATTAATGAGGTCAAGTTTGAATGTGTGTTTTTACCTCATTTTGTCGGGTATCTGATAAATAGAATAATTAATTTGTGTTGTTTAGTATTCAATTTATTCAACTCATTCAATAAATTCAATACAAATACAACACTCATTCAATATCCTCTATATGTGTGTAATATATCCAAACAGTTTATTCTTGAAATTGGTGTCATTAAATCAATCAGACATATTACAGTGCAACCTCTCCAAAACAACATCCTTGTTCAGATGTGACCTCTGGCTTTTGTTGAGAGGTTATTGCTGTATGGAGGTTATTGCTGTAGGGAGGTTATTGCTGTAGAGAGGTTATTGCTGTATGGAGCTTATTGTTGTATGAAGGTTATTGCTGTATGGAGCTTATTGCTGTATGGAGGTTATTGCTGTATGGAGCTTATTGCTGTATGGAGCTAAATGCTGTAGGGATGTTATTGCTGTAGAGAGGTTATTGCTGTAGAGAGGTTATTGCTGTAGAGAGGTTATTGTTGTATGGAGCTTATTGCTGTATGGAGCTTATTGCTGTATGGAGCTTATTGTTGTATGGAGCTTATTGCTGTATGGAGCTAAATGCTGTAGGGATGTTATTGCTGTAGAGGGGTTATTGCTGTAGAGAGGTTATTGTTGTATGGAGCTTATTGCTGTATGGAGGTTATTGTTGTATGGAGCTTATTGCTGTATGGAGCTTATTGCTGAATGGAGCTAATTGCTGTATGGAGCTTATTGCTGTATGGAGCTTATTGCTGTATGGAGCTTATTGCTGTATGGAGCTTATTGCTGAATGGAGCTTATTGCTGTATGGAGGTTATTGCTGTATGGAGGTTATTGCTGTATGGAGCTTATTGCTGAATGGAGCTTATTGCTGTATGGAGGTTATTCCTGTAGATAGGTTATTGCTGTATGGAGCTTATTGCTGTATGGAGGTTATTGCTGTATGGAGCTTATTGCTGTATGGAGCTAAATGCTGTAGGGATGTTATTGCTGTATGGAGGTTATTGCTGTATGGAAGGTTATTGCTATATGGAGGTTATTGTTGTAGAGAGGTTATTGCTGTAGAGAGGTTATTGCTGTAGAGAGGTTATTGTTGTATGGAGCTTATTGCTGTATGGAGGTTATTGCTGTATGGAGCTTATTGCTGTATGGAGCTAAATGCTGTAGGGATGTTATTGCTGTATGGAGGTTATTGCTGTATGGAAGGTATTGCTGTATGGAGGTTATTGCTATATGGAGGTTATTGCTGTAGAGAGGTTATTGCTGTAGAGAGGTTTTTGCTGTAGAGAGGTTATTGCTGTATGGAGGTTATTGCTGTATGGAGCTAAATGCTGTAGGGATGTTATTGCTGTATGGAGGTTATTGCTGTAGGGAGATAATTGCTGTAGGAGGGTTAATTCTGTAGGGAGGTTATTGATATAGAAAGGTTATTGCTGTAGAAAGGTTATTGCTGTATGGTGGTTATAGCTGTATGGAGGTTATTGCTGTATGGAGGTTATTGCTGTAGGGAGATAATTGCTGTAGAGTGGTTATAGCTGTATGGAGGTTATTGCTGTATGGAGGTTATTGCTGTAGGGAGATAATTGCTGTAGGGAGGTTATTGCTGTAGGGAGGTTATTGGTGTAGAAAGGTTATAGCTGTATGAAGGTTATTGATGTAGAAAGGTTATTGCTGTAGAAAGGTTATTGATGTAGAAAGGTTATAGCTGTATGAAGGTTATTGTTGTAGAAAGGTTATTGCTGTAGAAAGGTTATTGTTGTAGGGAGGTAATTGTTGTAGAGAGGTTATTGTTGTAGGGAGGTGATTGTTGTAGGGAGGTTATTGCTGTAGGGTGGTGATCACTGTAGGGAGGTTATTGTTGTAGGGAGGTTATTGTTGTAGGAAGGTAATTGCTGTAGGGAGGTGATTGCTGTAGGGAGGTTATTGTTGTAGGGCGGTTATTGTTGTAGGAAGGTAATTGCTGTAGGGAGGTGATTGCTGTAGGGAAGTTATTGTTGTAGGGCGGTTATTGTTGTAGGGAGGTTATTGCTGTAGGGAGGTGATTACTGTAGGGAGGTTATTGTTGTAGGGAGGTTACTGTTGTAGGGAGGTGATTGCTGTAGGGAGGTGATTGCTGTAGGGAGGTTATTGTTGTAGGGAGGTAATTGCTGTAGGGAGGTGATTGCTGTAGGGAGGTGATTGCTGTAGGGAGGTTATTGTTGTAGAGAGGTTATTGCTGTAGGGAGGTGATTGCTGTAGGGAGGTTATTGTTGTAGGGAGGTTATTGTTGTATGGAGGTGATTGCGGTAGGGAGGTGATTGCTGTAGGAAGGTAATTGCTGTAGGGAGGTGATTGTTGTAGGGAGGTTACTGCTGTAGGGAGGTGATTGATGTAGGGAGGTGACTGCTGTAGGGAGGTTATTGTTGTTGGGAGGTTATTGCTGTAGGGAGGTGATTGTTGTAGGGAGTTGATTGCTGTAGGGAGGTTATTGTTGTAGGGAGGTTATTGTTGTACGGAGGTGATTGTTGTAGGGATGTGATTGCTGTAGGAAGGTAATTGCTGTAGGGAGGTGATTGCTGTAGGGAGGTTACTGCTGTAGGGAGGTGATTGCTGTAGGGAGGTGATTGCTGTAGGGAGGTTATTGTTGTAGAGAGGTTATTGCTGTAGGGAGGTGATTGCTGTAGGGAGGTTATTGTTGTAGGGAGGTTATTGTTGTATGGAGGTGATTGCGGTAGGGAGGTGATTGCTGTAGGAAGGTAATTGCTGTAGGGAGGTGATTGTTGTAGGGAGGTTACTGCTGTAGGGAGGTGATTGATGTAGGGAGGTGACTGCTGTAGGGAGGTTATTGTTGTTGGGAGGTTATTGCTGTATGGAGGTGATTGCTGTAGGGAGGTGATTGCTGTAGGGAGGTTACTGCTGTAGGGAGGTGATTGCTGTAGGGAGGTGATTGCTGTAGGAAGGTAATTGCTGTAGGGAGGTGATTGCTGTAGGGAGGTTATTGTTGTAGGGAGGTTACTGCTGTAGGGAGGTAATTGCTGTAGGGAGGTGATTGCTGTAGGGAGGTAATTGCTGTAGGATGGTTATTAGTTGACCTAATTTTGCTGAGATGAAAAGTTTTTGAGTGAGATAATGGCGAAGCCGGTAGGGGTCAAAATAAAAAATCAGAAGAAAAGTTGTTTTTTAAAAATGTTTGGGGATTAATGCTTTCTATCCCTTAAAAAGTCCAAGTTGTATCCAGTATGATTAATATCGTGTGTGGCCATCATTTGCACCAATACACGCAATAATTCTACAGCGCATCGACATGACGTAACGCACAGTTAGTGCGTTAGGCAGATTCCTCCACTATTGACTATCGACCATAACATCCTCCTTAATCGTCTTGAGTACCATTTCGGAATCGCAGGCAAACCATTAGAGTGGATGAGATCTTACTTGACAGACCGCTTCCAGACAGTGTGCATCAATGGTGAGCTCTCAGATCCTGTGAAAATGAAGTATAGTGTTCCACAAGGTTCTGTGCTGGGACCAAAGAATTATGTCATGTACACAAAACCTGTTGGTTCTATCTGTAGAAAACATCAACTACATAATCACTTCTATGCTGATGACTCGCAGCTATACATGGCATTCAAATTAAAAGATGACAGCTCGCGAATTAAAACATTTCAACAAATCGAAGTTTGTCTCAACGAAATTGTCAGTTGGATGAACACCAATTTGCTGAAACTAAACGCTGAAAAAACAGAGTTAATTGTATTCGTTCCTAAACGAAATTCTGCTTTGGCTGAAGATATTTCCTTAAAGGTTGGGGAATCAGTAATCAAGCCATCTATGAAAGTTAGAAACCTAGGTGCTATGCTTGACACTCATCTAGATATGAATACTCATGCGAACAGTGTCTCCCGAGCATGCTATATGCACATCCGACAGATTGGTCAAATAAGGCAATATCTTACTGACGATGCGGCAAAATCCTTGGTGAATCATTCAATTACATCGAGGCTGGACTATTGTAATGCCCTTCTAAAGGGCTCTGCAAAGACAGTTCTTAACAAACTACAAACCGTTCAAAATACCGCTGCACGGCTTATAACCAAAACTCCTAGGTATGTCAGCATCACACCAGTGCTCAAAGAACTTCATTGGCTCCCAATACATCGACGTATAGATTATAAAATCCTCACTCACGTCTTTAAAGCCCTTCACAGAGAAGCCCCGCAATACACCAGAGACTTGTTAACAGTATATATACCTCAAAGACAATTAAGGTCTCTGCAGGGACCGGTTTTACTGAATGTTCCACGTTCCAGAACTGTAACATACGGTGATCGATGTTTTTCAGTTGCTGCACCAAAACTTTGGAACACCTTACCTTCAGAACTACGTGACTGCAAAACTCTCTCGTCCTTTAAAAAAACTTTAAAAACTCATCTTTTTACAATTACCTATTGATATTCTTCTAGTTATTTACACAAGTCTGTAAGTTTTACCGGTTTTATAAGACATTTTAAACGTTTTATGTGTGTATATCTTATTATACTTATGTATATCTTATTTATTTTTTTTACCTTAATAACGTTTTATCCGATAATACTTCTTTTGTGATTGTTCTTTTATTTCTTATGTACAGCGCCTTTGAACGTGCTTTGCATGAAAAGGGCGCTTTATAAATCTGGTTATTATTATTATTATTATTATTGCTGTAAAGCCTGTGTCAAATCTCGAATGTTGTCAATTTGGTTGTTGGCCCTCACCTTACGACCCAGCTCATCCCAGATGTGCACTATCGGGTTGAGATCAGGGGAAACCGCAGGCCATGGAAGTCCGGCAACATTGTTTCGAGCCAGGTATTAAGTTCTGAGTCTGGCTGTGTGCGGGCGGGCATTGTCTTGCTGCAGTGTTACACCAGGGCCGTGGCAGCGATTGAAAGGCATTGCATGAGGAGTTAGCACATCAGTAATGTAACCCTGTGCATTGAGGTTGCCCTGTATGACTTCCAGCTCAGTCTTACGGTTACCCATGATAGCACCCCATACCCTTACACCCCCACCACCGAACCTGTCCCTCTCAACAACACAACAATCTGCTAATCTCTCGTTTTTACGCCTGTATATGCGTAGCCTACCATCTGCATGGCTGAGTGTGAACCGAGATTCGTCAGTAAAGAGAACTCGGTTCCAATCAGCCCGCCTCCAACTCAAATGATGTCGTGACCACAATAACCTAGTACCACGGTGACGTCGCATCATTATTTGACCGAAATATGGGCGTCGTGCTCTGATTTTGGCTGAGCGTTGCATCGCAAGCTATTACGGATGGTCTGCGAAAACACACCGTATCTCCTAGCCGTTACGGTGGCTGGCAACCTACGCTGACGCAAGTGCGTTAACGTGATGTAGCGATTAGTTCTGGCGGTGGTGACATGGGGATGACCAGGGCGGGGACGATCGCGAACAATCCCAGTCTGTTGGTACCGGGTCGAAAGCCTCTGTATTGTCTTCTGACAGCAGGCGTCGTTCCCGCCTGAAGCATTCCAAAAACCTGATTTCTTTCAACTTTAGACAAGCGTGGCATGATGAAAAGAGTAAAAAAGTAAAACTTTTTCAATTTTCGGATTAGCCTGTGTCGCGATAATCGTACGACGTTGACTGAATTAATTTTTCGAGCACGTGTATAACGCGCACGTGCATTAAGTGAACATCAAGGTTCCGGTTGGTGAACGGTTTTCACGTGTTGCATTTGGTGTCAACCTTACACAGGTGTATTTACAAATTACCAGTGTATCGCATGTTCATTCACTGAATGTGTAACATAAACATAGCCGAAGATGTCTGTTAAAAAAGTGGGACGTTTCTACATTTGCTCAGTATAGATAGAATACCACAAATATCGGAGAAACTGTAATTGTAGACAGGTCAGTTTATCGCTTAACATGATTTCCTTGTTCTGCACGAGATTCTCGATGTCTGTGTTTTGTTTCGTCATAGGACAAGGGAAGTAATATATCGGTCTAACTTGGAAATGGTAAGACTGCAGGAGTTGTCTTATCTTGTTGATCACTGTACTTCAGAGACAAGTACTGAAATGTTCGTACGTGTATTTCAACAAATGGTTGAATTATGTCTCTCAGTGTATTAGTTCAATACGTATGCAACACCCTATAGAATGTATCTATCTGTTTAGTTACTAAAAGTGGTGCCCTGTTTCATGAATACATTTCCGAAGTATAATCCCGTCAAAACACATTATGGTGATAGATGTGCATTGTTAACGAAACGTTTGTACACGTTGCAGTTGTATCGTTAGTAGTCATGACTACCTCTCTGTCTGCACGAGTTTTCGAGCAGTTTGAGATTTTCTGTGTGGTCCAAGGGAAGTAATACAATCGGTTACAATAAGACCGTATGGATTATCTTATCTTGTTTCTGTTGACACTGTATTACATACATAAAAGTAGGTGAGGGATACAGCGCCTGATTCCTGATTTGAAGGTCGTGAGTTCGGGCCTACGATGATTCATTTTAGTACACACGCAGATCAAGTTTCCAAATAAAGATTAAATCATGCTCTGAGTACAAACTTCTTAATTCAAATCAACGCTTGTTAGAAAACTGCTCAATTGATTGTGAAACTGTCATAACAACCAGAAATCATATAAACTGACACCTCAATAATAGGACCAATATTGGTTCTGAAGAATGTTCGTCTTGTTAATTAGCATATCAGAGCATATCAGAGTGTTGAGTTAAAATGCGGAACACTGGTCCGTGAAAATACGATCCTATACATAAAGTGGTCATTTAGAGATGTTTTACAGTAGTTTTTGTAGTGGTTTTTATCATCTAGAACATTGAATACAACATAGTTAATAGTTTCAATCTATCAAATATATTAATGAACCAATCTTAGGATAGTTAACACACGTTGTAGCTTACTGAATCTTATGTTCCTATGTTAGTAACTCTGTGATATGTTCCCAGACATCTATATAATATCTATATGGACCTAGCAGTAGTGCTCACCATACATAGTGCGCATCAATCAAACTTTCGTAAAATAAAGCATGAATGTGCCGGCCCGCTAGCGCAATTGGTATCCCGATAGACTGCCAGTCCGAAGGTTCCGGGTTGGAATCTGGGTTTGGTCGGCTATGGTCACTGTTTTGAAATGATCAAAAAAATAAAATATTTCTAACAATTATAAGGTCATACGCCTTCCACCAGTAGATCTCATATGGGAAAGATGTCAGTCGCTTGCAGAGAAACCGAGAAGTGCACTGTCTATGGAGCCCAGGTAGATCTTGTATAGTCTGACCACGCCTTAAAATGATTAAAGCTGTTGATAGTGCGTTCAACACTAGAAAACCAATCAAAAACACCATGAATGACAAAGATATGGACCGGACATGAAATCGGGACATACACAGTTCAGAGACGTGCAGTGACCTTGACCTTGAAGCTAGTGACCTTGGTCTTGGTGTGACACGTCCTTATCCTGTCGCGGTCACTTCTGCCGAATTAATTTGAAATCCATCCATGAATGACAAAGCTATAGACCGACACGAAATCAGGACGTACAGACCTAACTACGCGCGTGATTCCTATTTAGCCCCCAATATACTTTGTGAAACGGGGGGTATCAATGTATACATGCAGGTGTCCCTCTAGGGTCCACGCTTGAACCAATTATATCTCGTATTTATTTCGATATTAATGATATAACTGATAAAACATCAAGTTATCCACTATTTGTAGACAAAATGAATGTTTGGTCATGTAACTGTCTCGCAACTTCAATCAATCTTAAACTGAGAGTTTGTTTGTTTCTCACACAGTTTCCTGTGATCAACTATCTCTATTTCATGTTGTTTAAGAAGATTCACGAAGACACACTGGTGTTGTTTTCAGTGGCAATGGTAAATGGTCGGAACTCAATGAAAAATTATATATATAATTTCTGTAATAAAACTATGCATGACTTATGTTAACTTAAATACATATTACAAAGACAAAATATAGTCAGAAAATCTGTATGATTCCTCTTGCCAGTACCACAATATGCCAGTGATGTCTGAGGCGGCTGTACTTATAGAAACAGCCATAGTATAGATACCATTCAGATGGCAGACAAACAGGTTGGTACGTATCTTCATGTTTGTTCTACAGAGACAGCTGTAGACTTTGCACCTAACTTTATATTCATTATATGTCAATTTAATACTTAGTAATATTCCGATACATGTACTGTGGTAATGTAGTGTCTGGAAGAGAGATCTCAAGATATTCCTCGGTGCCCAATACACTGATTTGTAAATTGTTTGGAAAAACAAAATTCCTTCGTGAAACTCATGTTTACCAGTTAATTAAAATTTGCAAGTCGATTATGTCAATCGATCTTTGAGATGCGTCACGATATCAGGTGTGAATGCGAATTGATTTCCAATGCATAAATAGAGGATTTGACTACGATCTGGAGATATTAGGTTCGTAACCTAGGTGCAATCTCTGACATAATATTGACAATATGCAACATGTATACAATAAGATATGTATAGCTATTGTCCGACATAATGTCGAACACTTTTCTCGCTACATATATGAATTGGTTTGTTGATAAAACCGAAACTTTGGTTTTAAATTGATCATATATTGTTGTAACACTGCGTGTGTATGTACCTTTAGATTATGTGATATACCGCAATCAGTGTAAAACAACAACAATATAATCCATGTATACAATACTTACAGTATTCAAGTATGTAATGTAAGATTTAAATACATGTACATGTACTTGATAATTGCACGTGGCAATCGAGCTAAAAATATATATTGATGACATCAATGTATCGAAACTTATATTTTCGTTTTAATACGGAATCCTAATAAGGCAATCATGACTTTATCGCTAGTGGTACAAGACAGTACTATACTATTCGATTCGCCGAGGTGCGAGATGGTACTATACAATTCGACATGCCGCAGTGCAACGCTAGACGATATAATACGCTCCGATACTCCGCAACGCGACGTTAGACGATATAATACGCTTCGATACTCCGCAACGCGACGTTAGACGATACAATACGCTTCGATACTCCGCAACGCGACGTTAGACGATATAATACGCTCCGATACTCCACAACGCGACGCTAGACGATATAATACGCTCCGATACTCCGCAACGCGACGTTAGACGATATAATACGCTTCGATACTCCGCAACGCGACGCTAGACGATATAATACGCTTCGATACTCCGCAACGCGACGTTAGACGATATAATACGCTTCGATACTCCGCAACGCGACGCTAGACGATATAATACGCTCCGATACTCCGCAACGCGACGTTAGACGATATAATACGCTTCGATACTCCGCAACGCGACGTTAGACGATATAATACGCTTCGATACTCCGCAACGCGACGTTAGACGATATAATACGCTTCGATACTCCGCAACGCGACGTTAGACGATATAATACGCTCCGATACTCCGCAACGCGACGTTAGACGATATAATACGCTCCGATACTCCGCAACGCGACGTTAGACGATACAATACGCTTCGATACTCCGCAACGCGACGCTAGACGATACAATACGCTTCGATACTCCGCAACGCGACGCTAGACGATACAATACGCTTCGATACTCCGCAACGCGACGCTAGACGATACAATACGCTCCGATACTCCGCAACGCGACGCTAGACGATACAATACGCTCCGATACTCCGCAACGCGACGTTAGACGATATAATACGCTCCGATACTCCGCAACGCGACGTTAGACGATATAATACGCTCCGATACTCCGCAACGCGACGCTAGACGATATAATACGCTCCGATACTCCGCAACGCGACGTTAGACGATATAATACGCTCCGATACTCCACAACGCGACGCTAGACGATATAATACGCTCCGATACTCCGCAACGCGACGTTAGACGATATAATACGCTTCGATACTCCGCAACGCGACGCTAGACGATATAATACGCTCCGATACTCCGCAACGCGACGTTAGACGATATAATACGCTCCGATACTCCGCAACGCGACGCTAGACGATACAATACGCTCCGATACTCCGCAACGCGACGCTAGACGATATAATACGCTTCGATACTCCGCAACGCGACGCTAGACGATACAATACGCTTCGATACTCCGCAACGCAACGCTAGACGATACAATACGCTCCGATACTCCGCAACGCGACGCTAGACGATATAATACGCTCCGATACTCCGCAACGCGACGCTAGACGATATAATACGCTCCGATACTCCGCAACGCGACGTTAGACGATACAATACGCTTCGATACTCCGCAACGCGACGCTAGACGATATAATACGCTCCGATACTCCGCAACGCGACGCTAGACGATATAATACGCTCCGATACTCCGCAACGCGACGTTAGACGATATAATACGCTTCGATACTCCGCAACGCGACGTTAGACGATATAATACGCTTCGATACTCCGCAACGCGACGCTAGACGATATAATACGCTTCGATACTCCGCAACGCGACGCTAGACGATATAATACGCTCCGATACTCCGCAACGCGACGCTAGACGATATAATACGCTTCGATACTCCGCAACGCGACGTTAGACGATATAATACGCTCCGATACTCCGCAACGCGACGTTAGACGATACAATACGCTTCGATACTCCGCAACGCGACGCTAGACGATACAATACGCTTCGATACTCCGCAACGCGACGCTAGACGATATAATACGCTCCGATACTCCGCAACGCGACGTTAGACGATACAATACGCTTCGATACTCCGCAACGCGACGCTAGACGATACAATACGCTTCGATACTCCGCAACGCGACGCTAGACGATACAATACGCTTCGATACTCCGCAACGCGACGCTAGACGATACAATACGCTTCGATACTCCGCAACGCGACGCTAGACGATACAATACGCTCCGATACTCCGCAACGCGACGTTAGACGATATAATACGCTTCGATACTCCGCAACGCGACGTTAGACGATATAATACGCTTCGATACTCCGCAACGCGACGTTAGACGATATAATACGCTCCGATACTCCGCAACGCGACGCTAGACGATACAATACGCTTCGATACTCCGCAACGCGACGTTAGACGATACAATACGCTTCGATACTCCGCAACGCGACGCTAGACGATACAATACGCTTCGATACTCCGCAACGCGACGTTAGACGATATAATACGCTCCGATACTCCGCAACGCGACGTTAGACGATATAATACGCTCCGATACTCCGCAACGCGACGTTAGACGATATAATACGCTCCGATACTCCGCAACGCGACGCTAGACGATACAATACGCTCCGATACTCCGCAACGCGACGCTAGACGATATAATACGCTTCGATACTCCGCAACGCGACGTTAGACGATACAATACGCTCCGATACTCCGCAACGCGACGCTAGACGATACAATACGCTTCGATACTCCGCAACGCGACGCTAGACGATATAATACGCTTCGATACTCCGCAACGCGACGCTAGACGATACAATACGCTCCGATACTCCGCAACGCGACGCTAGACGATACAATACGCTTCGATACTCCGCAACGCGACGTTAGACGATATAATACGCTTCGATACTCCGCAACGCGACGTTAGACGATATAATACGCTCCGATACTCCGCAACGCGACGTTAGACGATATAATACGCTTCGATACTCCGCAACGCGACGCTAGACGATACAATACGCTTCGATACTCCGCAACGCGACGCTAAACGATACAATACGCTTCGATACTCCGCAACGCGACGCTAGACGATATAATACGCTTCGATACTCCGCAACGCGACGCTAGACGATACAATACGCTTCGATACTCCGCAACGCGACGCTAGACGATACAATACGCTTCGATACTCCGCAACGCGACGCTAAACGATACAATACGCTTCGATACTCCGCAACGCGACGCTAGACGATACAATACGCTTCGATACTCCGCAACGCGACGCTAGACGATACAATACGCTTCGATACTCCGCAACGCAAAGCTAGACGATACAATACGCTTCGATACTCCGCAACGCGACGCTAGACGATACAATACGCTTCGATACTCCGCAACGCGACACTAGACGATACAATACGCTTCGATACTCCGCAACGCGACGCTAGACGATACAATACGCTTCGATACTCCGCAACGCGACGCTAGACGATATAATACGCTTCGATACTCCGCAACGCGACGCTAGACGATACAATACGCTTCGATACTCCGCAACGCGACGCTTAACGATACAATACGCTTCGATACTCCACAACGCGACGCTAGACGATATAATACGCTTCGATACTCCGCAACGCGACGCTAGACGATACAATACGCTTCGATACTCCGCAACGCGACGCTAGACGATACAATACGCTTCGATACTCCGCAACGCGACGCTGGACGATACAATACGCTTCGATGCTCCGCAACGCGACGCTGGACGATACAATACGCTTCGATGCTCCGCAACGCAACGCTAGACGATACAATACGCTTCGATACTCCGCAACGCGACGCTAGACGATACAATACGCTTCGATACTCCGCAACGCGACGCTAGACGATACAATACGCTTCGATACTCCGCAACGCGACGCTAGACGATACAATACGCTTCGATACTCCGCAACGCGACGCTAGACGAAACAATACGCTTCGATACTCCGCAACGCGAAGCTGGACGATATAATACGCTTCGATACTCCGCAACGCGACGCTCGAGGATATAGTACGCTTGGTTTTTGAAAGGATATTATATATGCTACCTGAAAACCCATTTCTTAAGCGTCAAAGCCGTGCGTAACTATATTTTTCTCACGTGAATTTATCATATGGTTACTTGAACTTGTTTCAAAAAAGCATTGTCAGTATTAGGGGTATGGTTATGTTAACATCTATAATTTTTTCACGGTTCAGTTACACAAGCTATATTTTTATAAGTAACTGCACTTATGTCAGGCAATGTTAGTAATGGAGAGTTCATTAAATAAAGGTCAAGGTCAAATTTGATGTACGCACACGTGCAAATATGTGTCCATGTCCCGCACGTGCAAAACGTGCTATAAACGTCAATACGCCTAATACGATTAATTTCATAGCGAGCCGGCTAAAAAAATCAATAATTCGCTGCATTACCTGTTCAAATATCGGCATGTGAAGTTTTGTGTGAATACGCATTATTAGAAAAATAATAATACAATATAAACTGACCGATTAGGAATTTTGTTGAGTGTATAGTGCAGCAAATAGCATACATATTTTATCTGAGTATCAGTATCTTTTTGAATGTAATTTTCACACACACACACACACGCACACGCACACACACACGCACACGCATACACACACGCACACGCACACGCACCTACACACGCACACGCACACACGCACACGCACACACACGCACTCGTACCTACACACGCACACACGCACACGCACACGCACACGCACACGCACACACGCACACGCACACACACACATAATCACACGCACACGCACACGCACACGCACACGCACCTACACACGCACCTACACACGCACACGCACACACGCACACGCACACACACGCACTCGTACCTACACACGCACACGCACACACGCACACGCACACACACACATAAGCACAAGCACACGCACACGCACACGCACCTACACACGCACACGCACCTACACACACACACCTACACACACACACACACACACACACACACACACACGCACGCACACACGCACGCACGCACGCACGCACGCACGCGCGCACGCACGCGCACATACATATACATATACATATAAACAGTTCTAATAATTATTATCATAATGCCCAGTCAAAATAAAGATGAAATGTACATGCACTGACTGTAATATTGACATTTTAAATGTCATTACATGGATATTCTCATTTAAACTGTACATTAATTGTGTAAGACATTAGTATTAGTTTGAACATTTCTAATCTTGTAGATATATACACAAACTCACTGCACATTGAACACTGAAGTAGTGATTATATTTCATTGTTATTTTCATCAATATCATGATCATCTTGTTCATATTCATATTCCAAGAAATCAACTTCATCAGTCTCTTCTGCATCATCGTCAATGTCAGATAGTTCACCATCAATATCCACTGGTACCTGTGGCCCAGAAAACCACTTTATCCGGAAATATTCATTCTCTTCGAACCATCCATTTTCCCGCGGGTCTAATTCTAATGGAACAGCTTGGTCAGCATGTCGCCATACATAAGAGACTAAATTGGTACGAAGAATGTTTTGGTGCAAAACAGGTTTTGATGGCGGCAGTACAGATGCATCAGTACCTCTAATTTTACCCAGTGGTTCGGTTGAATCTGTTGGTGCAAATTTCGTTCTGAAAATAGCAAATCTGACATTGCAACAGAACGAAACAATATATACTGTATTGTGGCACATAAGCGGACAAATCTGGTCGGAACTCATCGTTTGGACACATGCTGAATAATACAACAAACTCATGAGAATGGACGCTGCCTTAAAGTAACACAACATACAATAGTCTATGGTGACACTATGACATCCTTGCTTAATGTCGTTGTTTGATTTATATATGTTCCCGGTCCGAGGCTGCTAAATGACACATTTTATTGTACGTAGTAAGAAACAAATGGACATCATATCGCATAGGGGAGTTGAGAGAACACACGTTCATACTTAGCACAAACACACCTGAGAACCTGCGTGTCCGAGTTTCAACATTTAACATCATTGTAAGAATGCATAAGGATTTCAGCATACGGATTCAAATATATTTAAAAACCCTACTATTATAAATTTGTCCGACCTCAGCTACAAAATATTTAAAGAGCAAATGTTCGGCAAAGTCGCATGTGTAATTCAGTTCTGACCATTGGTGGTTCACCTTGCAGGCTTCTTTATCTATAACGTAATTCATCTTGCTTATTTTACAAATTATCATCACTTGTTGTGTAAACATTACATGATGTCATGTAAAATGGAATGAAAAGCTCTTATGTTGACCGCAAGCAGTTGTATTAACTTTCCTGACCGGTCGATGTCAATTGTATGCACCTTCCTGACCGGTCAGTGTCAATTGTATGCACCTTCCTGACCGGTCAGTGTCAATTGTATGCACCTTCCTGACCGGTCAATGTCAGTTGTATTAACCTTCTGGACCGGTCCATGTCAGTTGTATGAACCTCCCTGACCGGTTCGATAAATTCACGTATGAGATGGATTATCGTTGTAATTTTTAGTTAAAAACTCACATAGTTCAGTCTCCATATAGCTAAAATATTATATTCATCAGCACTCTGGACAGCGTTCACGCTGCCATCTTGTTTTCATGATATTCGAATGGTATTTCCGAAAGTAGTGCCTAACGAACATCAGAGGCACTTGACGTAGTTGGTCGAGGTTTTCCGAATGGCTAGACGGTCTGATACCATCGCGACGCTAGAGGATACGACGCGATTTAATATTCCACAGCGCGACGCTAGACGGTACGATACGATTCGATATTCTGCAACGCGACGCTAAACGATACGACGTGATGAAGCGAGACGGAACGATGGTTCTACTTTAAATACGCTATGCTTCGATTCTCCTATATTCGATATTGCTAAGGAGAGGTTGCTTAGGACAGGTTACTATGGAGAGGTTGCTATAGAGAGGTTGTTATTGAGATGTTGCTATGGAGAGTATGCTATGGAGAGGTTGTTATTGAGATGTTGCTATGGAGAGTATGCTATGGAGAGGTTGTTATTGAGATGTTGCTATGGAGAGGATGCTATGGAGAGGTTGTTATGGAGATGATGCTATGGAGAGGATGCTATGGAGAGGTTGTTATGGAGAGGATGCTATGGAGATGTTGTTATGGAGAGGATGCTATGGAGAGGATGCTATGGAGAGGTTGTAATGGAGAGTATGCTATGGAGAGGTTGTTATGGAGAGGATGCTATGGAGATGTTGTTATGGAGAGGATGCTATGGAGAGGATGCTATGGAGAGGTTGTAATGGAGAGTATGCTATGGAGATGTTGTTATGGAGAGGATGCTATGGAGAGGATGCTATGGAGATGTTGTTATGGAGAGTATGCTATGGAGAGGATGCTATGGAGAGGTTGTAATGGAGAGTATGCTATGGAGAGGTTGTTATGGAGAGGTTGCTATGGAGATATTGCTAAGGAGAGGTTGCTATGGAGAGGTTGCTATGGAGATATTGCTAAGGTGATGTTGCTATGGAAATAGTGCTAAGGAGAGGTTGCTATGGAGAGGTTTCACTGTATATCTAAGCCAATTTTTCACAGATGACATTTCCCACGGAATTAATTCACTTGTGTTTGGTATAACACTTACTGTGGTACAATCATCACATAACTTGGATAATGATCGCGCAGAAGTGCATTCATGTTGGGGTGGCTCTGCTAATTAACCGATGTTTTATCAGTGTTAAGTGATTAAGTATTTATTTTACGTCTATTGTATATGTTAAACACATAAGTAATGGTTATGATATTTGTGCGCTACTGGAGTACAGGGTATTATCTATAATTATTACAATGTAATTGTTAGATAGATGGGGGAATGCGACAACGACTGTGGTGCCATTTGATGTTGTATTATATATTTGTGCGCTACTGGAGTACAGGGTATTATCTACAATTATTACAATGTAATTGTTAGATAGATGGGGGAATGCGACAACGACTGTGGTGCCATTTGATGTTGTATTATATATTTGTGCGCTACTGGAGTACAGGGTATTATCTACAAGTATTACAATGTAATTGTTAGATAGATGGGGGATTTTGACAACGACTGTGGTGCCATTTGATGTTGTATTATATATTTGTAGCCTACCCAACAATATCGCTGATCAGATAAATCCAGTCGATGCAGATCGTTATCGATGGGACTGTTGGTCAACAGTCAATTTGTCTATCGGCAGTTTCCGTAAGTGACCGTAAATCTTCCGATGATCACCGATTAATGACTTGTATATCACATTAACATATAGCCTCCGGGATAAGCGCATTTGTTCTTTTCAAATGAATTTCATTTGGATTTCACGGTAGTCTGGTCATGATGTGAACATGATCTGCCATGAACGAAAGCCTGATGGTGATATTTCGGCTTCATGATTTCACAAATTCAGCTTCATGAATTCACGAGTTCAACTTCCCGACTTCAAAAATTTGAACTTCAGGATTGCACGATTCTACTTCACGAATTCTTGATTTCAACTTTGCGAATTCACAATTTCATCTTCGTGAAGTTGA
This sequence comes from Mactromeris polynyma, assembly GCA_032209605.1. Classification (NCBI taxonomy): domain Eukaryota; kingdom Metazoa; phylum Mollusca; class Bivalvia; order Venerida; family Mactridae; genus Mactromeris; species Mactromeris polynyma. The sequence goes on along the minus strand of JASFXZ010000013.1, from coordinate 3,281,623 downwards.
AATCATGAATTCGTGAAGTTGAAATCATGAATTCGTGAAGTTGAAATCGTGAATTCGTGAAGTTGAAATCGTGAATGCGTTTAATTGATTTCGTGATATTGAAATAGTGAAATCGTGATTTTATGAAGTTGAATTTGTATCCGAAATATATATCAGGTCCCGATGTGTCGTCTTCTTCTATATGCACGTCGAATTGAATTGGGCTATTCGAAACCGCGTATTATTCGAATGAACCATTTGAGATGTGAGAACCTCGCTATTCAAACAATCCATTTCTTTATACTTACAACGGACGTCACATATTATCAATGAATGCTCCATTTTGTTATATTAATGATATGAAATCTAAGCACTGTGCCTATTTGTTTATAATCAACTTGGGTATCTGAAAGGACAATTCGATAAACATTTAATTTAAAATTATGAACACAACTCGCATTGTTGAATCAATGGAATATATAATATTCATTTTGGTGATTATCAATTTTCAAAATGTATTAACAAATATTTTCGCTATCTCACTGTAGGTAACGGGCAGTGTACGGTGCAGGATGACTGAATGTATGTTAGATTTACGGTGAGATTTGTTCGTTTATAAATATGTAGAAGCCAAGTATCGGAAAAATCATTCCGCCTAACTGATCATGAAATGAATGGTGAGTCCAAAACTGGTTGTCGATTTTATAAAAGTAGATTTATAAGGGACGACGAAGAAAATCATGGTTATGTCTGGTTCATGTAGATTTATGGATATTTAAGAGGCGTATTAAATAATATATTCATCTAATGAAAAACTTCACCCAATGTTTACATATAATATAGCGGACATTTTACCCCGTCACAACAAACACGATGCGTGAATCTCGTGCAGTCAGTGCAGTAAAACACGTGCTTCAAGTTTGTGCAATGAAAATTGCTGTGTAGGAGAAAATATTTTCAATGTCTTTAAATCAATATTTGAAGCGTATTTGACGAATGAAATGGAATTAATTCGACGACTGAAACAAATTATGTTTATGAAGACTGGGGGGTTGTTGTAATTGTGCTTGCATGGCGTTATTTGGACGCATAGGTAAGTGTTTATATTACCGCTGTAAACTGTTAATGACAGTTATATTTCACTGTCCTTTCCGTAAAGATGCTAAACTCCACATTTGTTCACATGATATTCAAATACAATTGTAGATAAATGAAATGATGAATGGCTACAAAACTGTATAAATGCTTTAATGCTCTAGGAAGCTGCGTACAGTATAAGCGAGTACAAATGTTCAGCAATGTTCAGTCCGGCCACGAAAAAACGTATCGACTTTTCCGATAATTATTCGGTGTTAGCTCATAGGCCAGACGAGCTTATGCGATGGGGCCGCGTCCGTGCGTCCGTGCGTCCGTGCGTCCGTGCGTTCGTCCGTAACATAATTGGTTGTGAACATTTTTTATTGTATCTTGATCAAACTTATGGAGTTGTTAGATATCCACAAGAGCTCAGTTCCTTTCGAAAACCAGCCTGATCCGTCCATGCTTAACAGGGTTATGGCCTATTGAAAATTATAAAATTTCTATACATAAGCTTGTGAATAGAGCTTCCATATTTTATTTGATCTTCACCTAACCTGGAAAGTAGTTTGATATTTATGAGACCTTGGTTCCGTTTGAAAAACAGTCAGATTCACACATGTATGATCTCATTGGTCCTTTGTTTGTTCTGTATGTATGGTCATGATTTGCTGTCTGGTCTGTGTGTTCCAGATTCAGTGGTCCGCTGTGAACTTCTAGTGCCAACAGTTACTGAGTTAGTTACATATTCTTCTGACAAGTCGCGACTTTTAAAACATATTGTAAAATTTATCGTCTGAACAGAATAGACTGGTTTGAATTCTTTGAAATCAATCTACGTACTACATATATTTTCAATGTCTTTAAATCGATATTTGAAGCGTACTGACTAATGAAATGGAATTAATTCGACGACTGAAACAAATTATGTTTATGAAGACTGAGGGATTGTTGTAATTGTGCTTGCATGGCGTTATTTGGAAGCATATTGTAACTTATTTGTAACTTCTTGGTCATTATTTTGGTTTTGATCAAGCAAAGTTATACACGGCAATGACTGTGTTTTTCTTTGTTTATAAACACAATAATTATAGAATATGTTCTTACGATCAACCAGAATGGCTTATTTGAAAACCTTTAATTTGAAAATCTCTGAATATATTGATACTTTTACTCAGACATACACGTAGGGTAGCGGATTTCATACTTTTACTCAGACATACACGTAAGGTAGGGGATTTCATACTTATACTCAGACATGTAAGGTAGGGGATTTCATACTTATACTCAGACATACATGTAAGGTAGGGGATTTCATACTTATACTCAGACATGTAAGGTAGGGGATTTCATACTTATACTCAGACATGTAAGGTAGGGGATTTCATACTTATACTCAGACATACATGTACGGTAGGGGATTTCGTACTTATACTCAGACATACATGTAAGGTAGGGGATTTCGTACTTATACTCAGACATACATGTAAGGTAGGGAATTTCATACTTATACTCAGACATACATGTAAGGTAGGGGATTTCGTACTTATACTCAGACATACATGTAAGGTAGGGGATTTCGTACTTATACTCAGACATACATGTAAGGTAGGGGATTTCATACTTATACTCAGACATGTAAGGTAGGGGATTTCGTACTTATACTCAGACATACATGTAAGGTAGGGGATTTCATACTTATACTCAGACATACATGTAAGGTAGGGGATTTCGTACTTATACTCAGACATACATGTAAGGTAGGGGATTTCATACTTATACTCAGACATACATGTAAGGTAGGGGATTTCATACTTATACTCAGACATGTAAGGTAGGGGATTTCGTACTTATACTCAGACATACATGTAAGGTAGGGGATTTCATACTTATACTCAGACATGTAAGGTAGGGGATTTCGTACTTATACTCAGACATACATGTAAGGTAGGGGATTTCATACTTATACTCAGACATACATGTAAGGTAGGGGATTTCGTACTTATACTCAGACATACATGTAAGGTAGGGGATTTCATACTTATACTCAGACATACATGTAAGGTAGGGGATTTCATACTTATACTCAGACATACATGTAAGGTAGGGGATTTCATACTTATACTCAGACATACATGTAAGGTAGGGGAATTCATACTTATACTCAGACATGTAAGGTAGGGTATTTCATACTTATACTCAGACATACATGTAAGGTAGGGGATTTCATACTTATACTCAGACATACATGTAAGGTAGGGGATTTCATACTTATACTCAGACATACATGTAAGGTAGGGGATTTCGTACTTATACTCAGACATACATGTAAGGTAGGGGATTTCGTACTTATACTCAGACATACATGTAAGGTAGGGAATTTCATACTTATACTCGGACATACATGTAAGGTAGGGGATTTCATACTTATACTCAGACATACATGTAAGGTAGGAGATTTCATACTTATACTCAGACATACATGTAAGGTAGGGGATTTCATACTTATACTCAGACATACATGTAAGGTAGGGGATTTCATACTTATACTCAGACATACATGTAAGGTAGGGGATTTCATACTTATACTCAGACATACATGTAAGGTAGGGGATTTCATACTTATACCCAGACATACATGTAAGGTAGGGGATTTCATACTTATACTCAGACATACATGTAAGGTAGGGGATTTCGTACTTATACTCAGACATACATGTAAGGTAGGGGATTTCATACTTATACTCAGACATACATGTAAGGTAGGGGATTTCGTACTTATGATATTTATCTAACCAAAAAAGTATCACGAATATTAACTAGATAGCTAGATAATTATCGCGATATTTAAGTTGTTAACACGAAACAATTCGTAAACGTTATCATGCTAACTGGTGGCAGTAATATGCCACCATATTAAATAGCTATTTTAATGCAGTTGTAAAATGTTCATGTGCTTAGTATTGTGCATAACAGTATACATATACTGTATAATGGCAGAGTGGTTAAGGCATCTGCCTTGGGAGCAGGAGATGGTGTGTCAAGCGCTAGACCAGTATCCGCAAGAATCTTTAATGCAAACAATCGTGTTGCAGGAAGTTTGCAGGAAACATGACATTACAACTATTTTTTATGTGCGCAAATACAGTACTGTTAAATATTACATCTTTGTAACAATAACATAAACACTATGTTTTATGATTTTGGAAAAAATATATAGCTCTATGTTATCATCGGTCCGATGTTGGCAGGAGTTAAATCAAAACTTGCTCATGGGTCCGACGTCGGCCCAATATCTGCTCTTCAAATATTTGTTTGACATTTTTCTTTTGTTAGTTTGACACTTTGTAGCAATGTTATTTGAATGCCAAACTAATCCATTTGCCAGATCAAATTGCAATGTAATGGGAAAATATTGACACACGTTTTTTAACATCTAAGCCGTATATTTTTAACGCATCCGCACTCTAAACGAGCTTTCCATCCGTGGGTTAAACGCACGATGCAAGCGTCTGCAAGGAACGAGCGCACAAAGGCATGAAAGGGCAAGGAAAGTCGCTTTTAGCGAGAATTTGAAGGTAATATTTTAATATGTGTCATGTTATTACGTTTTATGCTAGTCTACTTTATTTTCTTTCCTATTCATGTAATTTTTAGTTGCATATATGACTTGGTGTGAATTTCGTTGTAAAATGGGTGAATATTTAGAATTGCTAAATTGCCTTAACATGCTGAAACAGAAAGGCAAAGTTTAATCTTCCTTTTAAGTTTCTTCTCCAAAATAACCCATCCATAATTTATCCAAATTCATTATTACTGACGTTGTTTCACTGTTTGGATCTGTGCACTAAATACCGATGCGCACTGAACACCGGTGGAAACCGAAAGTGTCCGATTACTATGCTAGTTTTCGTCGCACATTTGTTTACATCGTAGTATTAAGCATTTTTTAGTTCTTCCAGTCGAAAATGTGTTGTATTGGAAAACAATATGAAAGTTCAGTAGATATTTACCTCTCTATGGTAGAGCAGGTGTGGGTATTTCCGAACACCTAACTAACGGTCGGTCTAAACACCCCAGGACACCCCAAGACACCCCAGGACTCCTATATTTGCACTTGAATGTATCTTTATAAGCAATGTAGGACATTTCGCTCTTAATATTTCAATGTAATAAAGTTAAATTTGTTGTGTCTGATATTTCACATTATACAAGGGAAGTAACTCTTTTTACAGTATGACTACGATACGCATTGATATGAAAATCATGCTTTGAGAGGATACGGGTCAATTCGTCCTAAAAGTCATGTTCGTCCCGGCTCAATTCGGCATGATTTTATGTTCGTCCCGGGTCAATTCGGCACACTTTTAAAAAATATTTGGAACTTGTTTTATTGCGATTGTTAAGTATTATTATTTATGATAAATTGACCTTTAGACTAGATATATTACCATGTTCATCTGAGTTCGATATTTATTTAGGCCAAACGTGCAGTAACTCTTTATAGTATTTATCATTCAATTGAAGTGGTTTATGTGTCTCCTACCGTTGGATTGAGTCTACCAAACATAACAAACACATGTTTTACTTATTATACTATTATTAACAGTTTAATAAATCATTTATAACTAAATAAACAAACTGTTTTAATTATTTATAAGACATACAACAATGAACAAACACGGAACAACAAAGGCAATAAATAACGCAACTATGGATATGTATGAATATTTTTATTTATTTGAAAGCGTACAATTTTCATAAAAAAAGCCATACAAATTCATACAAATATAATTAAACATCACAACTTCTCCCATTTAAACGTGGGCCGAATTGACCATGTTTGAAAATCGTGCCGAATTGACCCGGGACGAACATGACTTTTAGGACGAATTGACCCGCTCCCCTTTGAGACATGTAGTTTTCTAAAACTTAAGCAATTTGTTGCTTTAATGCATACATTAAACATCATATATATATTAATAATGAAATATGCTTAGTGTTAGCTTGCATTTATCATACTCATGATTTTTTATATTATATCACGGACATATTAAGCGTCTGTGGTGATATGCGAATAACACCTGTGTCCGTGGTTATATATGAATAACACTTACATGTTTGGTCATTTGATAAATGTACAAAAATATCAAAGGCAATGAACATAACTGACTTTGTAATAAATTTTGCGTAATACTGTGTTACTGTTATGTATCCAGTGGTTAGTGCGCTGGACTTGGAACCCGGCGATCCGGGTTCGATTCCCGGTCGCAGCAGGTCCTACCCTTCCTTGAAAATTTGACTAAAATGTCGATTTTCCTCCACATGTGGAGAAGTTGCCAGCTCCTTGTGGAAGGGTAAGTTAGTACTGGTAAGAATTCAGTCCAGGAAAAACTGGTTAGGTGAACCGGCCGCCGTATATAACAGAAATATTGTTGAGAAACGGCGTTAAACCCGATGAAACAAACAAACAATACTGTTATGTATGTCTGTAGCATTTTTACTCATGTTTTTTACTATTCATACTAACCACTGTGTATAAGTGGAATTCGTTCCAAACAATGTCAAATTCCTGAGCATGTAATTAAGGGATGACGGTGTCTGAGCATGTAATTATGGGATGACGGTGTCTGAGCATGTAATTATGGGATGACGGTGTCTGAGCATGTAATTAAGGGATGACGGTGTCTGAGCATGTAATTATGGGATGACGGTGTCTGAGCATGTAATTAAGGGATGACGGTGTCTGAGCATGTAATAAGGGATGACGGTGTCTGAGCATGTAATTATGGGATGACGGTGTCTGAGCATGTAATTATGGGATGACGGTGTCTGAGCATGTAATTAAGGGATGACGGTGTCTGAGCATGTAATTAAGGGATGACAGTGTCTTCTGTCGGTGAAACAGTCAGGTATCGGTCCGTTTTGAGTACGATCAGTCAAAATGCACAGCTAATTGTGCGTATTATTTCTATCGCAATAATTTTACAAGTTAGTTTAAAGGATAAGTTTGTGTGTTTTTCCAGAAGATACTTAGTTGGATTTTAACATATCATTTCGCACTTAATTTTTATAGGGGGCCTTTTGGTGTCATAATTCAATTATAAAATCACATCAAATATAGTTTATCAACAGAGGTGTCATAATCCAAGTAGTAGTAGTCAATTGTTTATTATAGTGACATGTGTATGTAGTGACAAGACTATTAATATATAACATGCAATAAGTGAAATATAATACACAACGTCTCTTATGAAAAGAAGTATTGTTTCTGATGGGGATGGTAAATATTAATAAAATAATTTAATTAGCTTAATGTAGGTGCAAATCTATGTACTCCCAGAAAGTAGCGAAATGCACGATTTTGTATATTGTCAAAAGCTTGTGATTTTTAAAACCCCATATTGATGCGTTATGATATAAAATAAGTATCATGAATAATGCATATGACTGTTTTATGTACGGTTGCACAGAAGTACATATCTACCAAAACCGATTATAACATAACATCAATAATGTTTGACTCGTAGAATTGTTACTATCTTTTTTTATAACTACGTTCACATTGAAATTAATAATCAAAACTTTAAATCATTGTTTTAATTTTGTAATAAATAAATTATTTAACATGTCTGTTCTGTTCTGTTCATACCCAAGTCAATGGCAGTTAGACAAAAATGGTGAACAGTCGATTAACAGAGGTGTCATGATACGATTATTCAATCAGGGACGTTTAATGTACGGTTTCACACGTAAACATGCGCAGATTGTCATTGTGTGTCAAAACACTGTATATACTGGTCAAAAGAGACAGTCCACTGCTTTTTATTTGGAAATCCTCACAGCATTATAACAATTTGTTCTGAAACGATGAATGAATTTGTATCATAAATATAATTGACTGCAATCAAATGAAACCTAAAATGTAGCACTTCCGACCAGTATATATTTAACGAAATTTCTGATATTGGTACGAAGCAATAAACTTAATTTTCCCAAAGTTCGGAATTTTGTTGGTTTATTCAATTGCGCACAGAAATCTATATAACTGTTCATGAATAAGTAAGTAATATTGAATATGTATAATTATTAACTGTGATTAATTTTGATAAAGATATATCTTATTAACAATGAAAATAATTTTGACAATTTAACATATTATTTGCATACCTGATGCAGACGTTCCATTGCCATCAAATAGTCAAAACTACCGTCATCATTTGTGCGGCATCTAACTCAGATGTATTGAAGTTTGATCTTGCTACGCCATTGCTCTCTGTCGCCATTGTCTAACTGCTGGCATCTATAATGACTCCATGTCTTGCATGTCTGTAAGTTTATATTTTTTTGTCGAAGTACTGTTCTTATATGACATATTTCCTATTATTATGCCATTATCTAAATAATATTCTTAAATAATTCAATTTGTTTACACATTTCAGTTCAATTAAAAGAGTCCTGGTGTGTCCTGGTGTGTCGCGCTCTGAGTTACTTCCCTTAGGAACGTTATAATATTCATTCCACATTATCCATTATTACTCCATTATATCTAAATAATATTCTTAAAATAATACTATGCTCATATTTGACATTAAAGAAAATGAATAAACGTATAACAGACAGTTAATATATCAACAAATATACATAATGAACGTATAAAGGCCGAATATATCCCTTCGTACATTTCTGAAAACAGAGTTTAAATATTCATAAACGGAAATTGCCGAAGTTAAACGAGTTTCCGGACATTTACGATGTTCAAACCACGTGACGTGAATATAAATGAGATAAACAAAAATGGCGGACGATCCGACTAAGAAAAGAAAACGCAAGTCAGTTGTGACAGAATCTGCGAAGAAAAGACACAAACAGGCGTATAATTTGGCGTTTGATAAGGCCCGGGTGCCGCTGAGTAGTTACGATTGAGGCATGAGAGGGATCCTATTTTTTCCAAAGCGTTTTATTCAATATCTGTCCAAAAAGTTTTGGTACGTAAGTAGTCCGTCGATTAGCACCGCCTCCAAAAGATTACGTATGCTAGCCCCGCCTTCATGCCAAAATAGGAATGCTGTCATTCGTACATGTTCGGCTTTTTCGATGACTATAAATTAGAGAGTATCCAAATTTTGAAAATGGCGGCTGTTTTCGCATCTTTAAAAGATGCGGACGACACGCTGCTTAATCATGAAGTCAACACCAACACCAAGTTTGAATTGGTTGCAAGAACAAAGCATGCCCGATCAGTGTTTGGTATGCATCGTATTATTTATGTATCTGTTTTGTTTCAGTTCCATTCAATTGTTTTTCAAAATTTGCATGAATTTCTTTTGTTGTTGAGACTCAAGTTGTTCTCCTGTTCGTTCAAGATGTTTCAAATGATTTATGGGATCTGAACTGTGCCAAGATCAGCGGCTCTGTTGAGAGCATTCAATGCATGCTGCAACATTCATCACGAAAGAGTAATTTTGACTTGGCGAAATACCTGTGATGCACCATCAACTCCGAACTCAACTGCAGACAATATATCAACAAAAGCAAATGAGACCATCAGTTTACTGAGAAGAAATCTTAACATCTCATCTACCTCCATAATACAACAAGCTTACTTCAGCCTAGTCTGACCTTAAGTAAAATACGCAAGCGTGGTGTGGGACCCTCATGAGAAAGGTGACATCCAATGCCTGGAAAAGGTACAACGAAGAGCAGCCCGATTTGTAAAATAATCGATACCACAACCGGTCGAGTGTTACAGACATGTTGGAGGACCTAAAGTGGAAGTCACTGGAACAACGGTGTAAAGAGACAAGATAAGCCATGATGTTCAAGATCACAAACGACAGCATATCCATCAAGAAAGCCAACTACGGTTACTGTTTGTTTGTTTCATCGGGTTTAACGCCGTTTCTCAACGATATTTCAGTTATATACGGTGGCCGGTTCACCTAACCAGTTTTTCCTGGACTGAATTCTAACCAGTACTAACTTACCCTTCCACAAGGAGCCGGCAACTTCTCCACATGTGGAGGAAAATCGACATTTTTGTCAAATTTTCATGGAAGGGTATGACCTGCCGTGACCGGGAATCGAACCCGGATCACCGGGTTACAAGTCCAGCGCACTAACCACTGGACCACGGCCGCGGCACTACGGTTACTCCCTCATCCCACCAACAAGAATCTCAAGACACAGTCCACTTCATGCTTTCCAGATACTACCATCCAGAACAGAATGCCACAAGCAATCGTTTTCCCACGAACCATCAGAGACTGGAATATGCCAGATACCTCTATCGTGTCATTTGGCACAGATGACGCCTTCAGAACTCAACTTGCCACCAACTTTCCCTAACTCTTCACTGTACATTATTCTCACTTTTACTTGATATTTCCTCTGTTAATTGTGCAATTTAATGGCAAAAGTCTTCAACCTATTGAAGTTGGCCATATAATGGAAGAAGAAGAAGAATTTAACCCGGAAATTGGAAAAAAACTTGACCCCAACATGGAATTGAACCCGGGACATCTCGCACCTAAAGTGGACACTCAACCACATCGCTAAAGAGCTAGCCCAACAGCAAGCCTGTTTGGAAGTGACCTAAATCACTACATCTTTTACATGGACTCGACCTCACCACTTGCAAAATGGAAAATTGAAGCAACTTAGTCTTAGCAAAATGGAAGATTCAAGCCCGCTAGACACATAATGACATATTTTTGTTCATATTCTCAGTGGTACGGCTTGGGCAGTTGAACTTGACAAATGTTCATCCGTAGAAAATATTGAAAATACACTAAACTGTGAGAAAGCGTCGGCTAATCTGTCCAAAAGTTGATGATCTATTGTACAGTCAAACAAGTATATGAGTATTACTCTTACAGATATCTTAAAACACAGACCTATTGCTTCAAAATATAAAATCAGTGGTGTGAGTATATCATTCATAATCATATTCTATATAAATTATAAAGGTATTCTGGTTTTATTTGTTTGATTGCTTGAACAATAACTGCCATTTTTTTCAGTTTTAGGTGTAGTGTGGCAGCTCCTTTTCATAGGAGAAATTTGCACCAGGAGTAAGGAGTAAAAATATAGTTTTTTCTCTGTGGAATGGGGCCCATTATCAGTCCCAAGTTTGCCATAAAAATGGCTGAAAAACTACGTAAGAATGTATCCTTTTTGTCTTGTTTAGGAGAATTCTAAAATCTCTTAATAACTTTGTGACTTACACTGTTTTACCTGTGGACACTAAGGTATAGATAGAGGCAGGAGTACAATGGTTGTTTAACATGATATATATAATTATCTAACATGTATAATTCCAGGGCGTGATTCAATTTGTTTCATGGAATATTCTATTCAAAGTATTTTCATTCCTAGCAGAACACAACTTTGACAGACCTTTTTACAGGGATAGAAATTCAACATGGAAGACATTTCACGTAAATTTAGATGTAGTCATATATCATATATGTGTAAGCCATGATGGTAATGGTATCCAGTCCTGGGGCGGTATTCACAAAGCATCTTTGATAACAATATTTCTCATATCTGCTAGAAAATTCTCAATTGTGACAAAATTTGACCTAAGTTTAAAATATTTCTTAATAGCTATTCACAAAACATGTTAGAATTATTTTAGTCTTAATTAGCCCATTTTAGTCTTAAATAATCGTTTTTCATGTAAGAATTTTTTGGCACCAGTTCCTATAGAATCCTATCTTTTATCTTGTATGTTCTCTTTCTTTCAGGGAAGTGTTCGAGGGTATTAAATGATTTTTTTTTATTCCTGTAAGGTGTGCAGCAGGGACCAACTAAATATTAATGAGAGATAAGTAGCATATTGGAGGATCACATAAGATAGTAACATTGATCTATTGTAATACATTCTGTTAATATGTTAAATCCTTTATTATTACTAGTAATAATAAGCTGTTTAAAGTTCAGACAAAGCAAAATTTAGTGGTTACATCACGTTGCTATCACTTAGTTCAATGTGTTTTTGAAGTTGGTTGAGTTTGTTAATTTGTTTGTTCAATGTTATTTATTGTTTCTCCCAAGTTTAAATGGCATGTTTTTTGTGGTCATTATGATGTGAATGGCTTACGGTAAAGTTCAATGGGTAAGTCATCATGATTGTAGTGATTACACTGAACCTATGAAGCCTTTGAGCATTGGATATGTTTGTTTGATTCATTTCAGAATATAGCACAGGTTGATATCACCTGAAACCAAAACAGAAGCCATCTTAGATTTGTATTGAAGTTAATTTATTATGCTGAGTCATGAAATGCCTAGGAAGTATGGACTAAGTATGAAAATGCACACATTAAATATTAAAGCCTTCATGAAGTTAAGTAACTATTTCAGAAGCGTAGAACCATCATAACTGTTTTTCAGCCGCATCATTCAGAGTGTAAAATTGTCGGTGGTAAGGAGGTGACAACAGTGAAGGTAAAAAATTACGTTTTTTTTGTAAATGATAGGAATAAGAGGATTTATTGAAGAATTCCATCTTTATACTATCAATGACTTATTTTAAACTTGTCTTAAATACATTAACTGCAAACATGTACAGATAAATAATATTTAAACAATGGAATCTGACTACTGGTGGATAATTCAATTTTCTAACACTTGACAGTGCCATTTTTAGCTGAACTACTCAAGACTGGACAGCTCTTGTTAGTATTTTCTTCACAATATTCTATTTTGCAATAGTTACATGATATATCTTACATTTTTGACAGATATAGAGAGTTTTGATGGCCATACAATTAAGTTTGAAGACTTAAGGGGTTGTGTCCCCATTAATTATGATGGCATTCGCTTCATACTTATTGGGACTGAGGTCAGAGAATGCCATTATGGAGCTAACAGAAAGAAAAATGGTGGAGGAACGAACAGAGAAGTATGATCGTAATTATGTTATTTATTTTGGTTGATTTTGTACAAAATGTACTGAGGGTATTGACTTTGACTTTTAAGAAGTACAGCTGAAACATTAAAAAAATTCCTCGAGTAGATGGGAATAGTCGTCTGATGTCGCTTCATGCCCATCACTAACATTGTATGGGTTTGTCAAATGAAAACACATAAAAACCCTCCTTTAGTCCATGTTCAGACTTTGAAATAATCAAAGATGATTGAAAGGTAATGTATTTATCTTCAAAAGTGTTGCCTATGTATTGGCGTGGTCAAGTAAGAAACAAACAAAATTGTTGTGTCAATAATAAATTATGAGGGCCATCATGTTTACAACTTGTTGCATAACTACGTTACTCAGTTACTCAACGTATGGATAATGTGAAGCTTATCTGGTATGGCAAAAATGTTGGTAAATTAAATATGTAGTAGTAACTTGTGACTTGCCAAAAGATGTATCAAAGTTCAGATATTGATGGCTGTTGAAGTGTCCGTGTATTCATTTTGTTTCATAACAAACACTTGACCTTCTCAGGAAGACCACTGTTACACTAGCAGTCAGTGTAAGAAGGTAGACCACTGTTACACTAGCAGTCAGTGTAAGAAGGTAGACCACTGTTACACTAGCAGTCAGTGTAAGAAGGAAGACCACTGTTACACTAGCAGTCAGTGTAAGAAGGTAGACCACTGTTACACTAGCAGTCAGTGTAAGAAGGTAGACCACTGTTACACTAGCAGTCGGTGAAAGAAGGTAGACCACTGTTACACTAGCAGTCAGTGTAAGAAGGTAGACCACTGTTACACTAGCAGTCAGTGTAAGAAGGTAGACCACTGTTACACTAGCAGTCAGTGTAAGAAGGTAGACCACTGTTACACTAGCAGTCGGTGTAAGAAGGTAGACCACTGTTACACTAGCAGTCAGTGTAAGAAGGTAGACCACTGTTACACTAGCAGTCAGTGTAAGAAGGAAGACCACTGTTACACTAGCAGTCAGTGTAAGAAGGTAGACCACTGTTACACTAGCAGTCAGTGTAAGAAGGTAGGCCACTGTTACACTAGCAGTCGGTGTAAGAAGGTAGACCACTGTTACACTAGCAGTCAGTGTAAGAAGGTAGACCACTGTTACACTAGCAGTCAGTGTAAGAAGGTAGACCACTGTTACACTAGCAGTCAGTGTAAGAAGGTAGACCACTGTTACACTAGCAGTCAGTGTAAGAAGGTAGACCACTGTTACACTAGCAGTCAGTGTAAGAAGGTAGACCACTGTTACACTAGCAGTCGGTGTAAGAAGGAAGACCACTGTTACACTAGCAGTCGGTGTAAGAAGGTAGACCACTGTTACACTAGCAGTCAGTGTAAGAAGGTAGACCACTGTTACACTAGCAGTCGGTGTAAGAAGGAAGACCACTGTTACACTAGCAGTCGGTGTAAGAAGGTAGACCACTGTTACACTAGCAGTCGGTGTAAGAAGGAAGACCACTTTTACACTAGCAGTCGGTGTAAGAAGGTAGACCACTGTTACACTAGCAGTCGGTGTAAGAAGGTAGACCACTGTTACACTAGCAGTCGGTGTAAGAAGGTAGACCACTGTTACACTAGCAGTCGGTGTAAGAAGGTAGACCACTGTTACACTAGCAGTCGGTGTAAGAATGTAGACCACTGTTACACTAGCAGTCGGTGTAAGAAGGTAGACCACTGTTACACTAGCAGTCGGTGTAAGAAGGTAGACCACTGATACACTAGCAGTCAGTGTAAGAAGGTAGACCACTGTTACACTAGCAGTCAGTGTAAGAAGGAAGACCACTGTTACACTAGCAGTCGGTGTAAGAAGGTAGACCACTGTTACACTAGCAGTCAGTGTAAGAAGGAAGACCACTTTTACACTAGCAGTCGGTGTAAGAAGGAAGACCACTGTTACACTAGCAGTCAGTGTAAGAAGGAAGACCACTGTTACACTAGCAGTCGGTGTAAGAAGAGACAAAAGAAGCAAGTTCAAGTGTCCAAGAAGCTCGGCTGCACTGCCAAAGTGCAGTATAGAATGATACTAAGATTTCCCGATTTTAAGGTAATGTAGCTCCACTTAGATGTATTAGGCATAATTCTGATAAATTTATCTGAGTAATTTACTTTGTACAAAAGTAGATCGTGTGTCCAATATCGTTGCAGAGAACACTTGTTCTTAATGGACAGTTTTCAAAATTAACATCATGGTACTAATATATGCATTGTTGTAAAAATTGTATATTTAAACATATGTATTACAATATATTTTTGACAGCATTTCTGATAAGTGATTTGTTTCACTTGATCATCAAGATATTCTGTCCCAAGAACTGGGGTAGATTCTTCTTCTGTCAGTTGTTTCCTCCAATTTTATCAAATGCTTTAATTAATGATAATTATTGAAGAAAGTCTCCATTTTCAATGGCATATTTATTTTGCATTTGTTCAACAGTTAAATCTTTAGTTTGGAAGTAAATAATATTTTTGATGTATAAGATATCTCTTCCAGCCATTTTTTTATATGGAAGCAAGTTTCCGTTTGTCTGTTTTATGTTTGAATTATTCCATATAGTTTCTTTAGGAAAGTTGCTTATTGAATGTTGATAATTGATTGAGCACCAGGATGCAGTAATGTCTTTGAGAAATGTAAAATTAAATTTCAGCTTATCTGCATCTGTTTTACAAGTATTATATTTAAAAATAAATGTTCCGTACTTTTTATCTTCAATGTTATAAATTATATTCCATTTATCATCACTTGGTTATAATTCTTATGACCCAGCTGGCCTTCACTGAATTTCTAAATAGAATCGATATCTAACATTTTTAGTCCTCCATTTTCATATGTTTGAAAAATCATATTTCTGGATATTTTATCAGGTTTAGAATACCACAGAAAGACAAACATAAGATTTTTAATTCTCTGTTAAATAATACATAACTTGTAAAGATTATACAGACTAATGTAATCGATGTTGAAGTAAAAGTGATTTTATACTTCTCAGCTGGAAGGTCAGGATAATAAACGAAGAAGAAAAGATCTCGTCACCCGAATGAAGTCCTTAGATTTTAAGTTGATACGGTCAGAGTACCAGGTTTTGATGGCTATTGGTACCAACCATCATGATCATCTTGTGGGTGAGGTATGAGACTGTTGTTAATGTCAAAGCTTTGGTTCCTGTAGGTTGTGGTTTAGTTGTATTTTGTGTTTGGTGCTTCCAGGTTTTTGTTATTTTTTGTTAATTTAAAAATGGCCTTATAATTTCAAGTAGAAATAAGTTACTAGACAATAAACAGTAAATTTGGGAAAGACAGAGAAACAGATATTTTATGCCCCTCTATATATTTTTGATTATTTTAAATGAAAACTTGAAGTTAACGGTGATAACATTGTATTTATGAAATTTTATTTATTCCTGATCAGGAAGCTGCATATGTACTTCCCGTTGATAGAAGAGTTGCCAAAAAGATCAAGGAATTGGTTGTTGCTGAAGGGGTCCAGAATGCAAAGGACATAAAATGTCTGATTGAAACATTTAGTCGGTCACTGTATTCTGGACCCCTTAGCAACAGGAGATTTTTCCCAACAAAGCAGGATGTGAGAAATCACATTGGCGCTGCCATGAAATCAAATCAGTAATTATATATTTAATATTGTTTGTTGTTCAAAATTCTGGTCTGTTCAATTGTCCAGAGTTGATCCTTTGTAGCCAGTAAGCCTGTAAATTTCATCTGTGACGGGCGTATTCTATAATGACAGGCGTATTCTATATAATGACTGGCGTATTCTATATAATGACGGGCGTATTCTATATAATGACGGGCGTATTCTATATAATGACGGGCGTATTCTATATAATGACAGGCGTATTCTATATAATGACAGGCGTATTCTATATAATGACGGGCGTATTCTATATAATGACAGGCGTATTCTATATAATGACAGGCGTATTCTATATAATGACAGGCGTATTCTATATAATGACAGGCGTATTCTATGTAGCTGTGACCAGCATATTATATGTAAAACATGTGAATGTGAAATACTGGTTTGCTTCCAAGAAAGATAGGTTAACTTCAGTCAATTTGGTCTTGCTTTGATTTGATAATTAACTGATGATATTTGGAAGTCCAGATGGATTTAAATAAAAAAAATTAGAATTGAAAGTAAATGTTTCTAACTAATTGATTTGTGTTGACACACTTCACACTATATTCCAGGTATAGTGCAGATCAAGGCATGGAAAGAGGCTGGTCATTCTGATGACCAATTCCATTTCCAACCCATGTAAGTCCTCATATCTTTATAAATAAATAATTCCAAATTCAGCATTCTGATTGGAAAATCCGAAGTGTTCACACTTGCATGAACACCCAAATTTCATTGATCACAGACTATTTTCGACCTAATTTTAAGGTAAACAATATGATGAACAAGTTAGTTACAATATTTTTTAAAGCAACAAATATATTGTGTATTTATTTGCAAACTCCACCTATTTTAAAAAACAAGTTTAGATCTAAGTATTAAGTTACATCGTTATTTATGGAAAATTACTCATGTGACAGACGAAGTTATCAAGAATGGTCAAGAAATAGAACCAAGAGTCAGCTCGTGAAAGCTTGTTCTTGGCATAAATATGTCTCCCTGTCTTTGAGGGAGACATTGTTTTTGCCTTCAGCGTCTGCCTGTCCGTCTGTCACTTTTAGCTTGTCCACGCTTTATCTCCAATACTCCTGTTTTGATCTCAACTAAACTTCACAGGATTAATAAGCATTGAGTGTAGTTGTGCACCCTTGTCGTTTCCTTCTGCTTAGATAATTTTTCTCTGAGTTATGGTCCTTTGATGTTTTTATACATATACAGTGCATAGTGAACTGATCTTTCTTGTTTGCTTGATATTTTATTCTAACATCTTGTACATGTATCACTATTACAATTACTGACAAACTGCCATCGGGTAGACATATGTTTTTATTAGAAAACAACCATCTAGTTTATATTAAAAGACAACAATAAAACAAAAAGTAATTAAGCAAGCATTTAGTCTAATCTTAGTCATATGATTTTGCAACCATTTCTTTAGGTTTCATACCACTTGTTATCAATAGCATACGTACTATTCTCTAAGAAGCACAAATTCCATTTTTTCGAAACCGGTATGTTTACCAGTTTATCTATACTAGTCTCTGATTGATAGCTCCCTTTATTGACGAGAATTTCATCCAATGCACGCTCACCCGACATGTTTATCTTCTATCGCGAACTTGACCTGCATCCACGCATACAATCGAGGCAGCATGAGGTCACAATATGCATTGATGATAAAACATCATTGGGGGCTGTTTCAAAAGTCTATTTGGAATTTCATACTATATTACATTGAACCATTCAATTGTTTTTAAATGAAGTATGTTTCATGATAGTAAAGATTTTGTTTCAGAAATGTTGCCCGTTGTATTTTGTTTGTCATGTAACATATTCCTACAGTTGCACATGTTTATGTGTATGCTTACTTTACAGGTCTATTACTGATGATGGCATTATAAAACCGTTGTTATTTGTTCATCAGACCAAATGGCAACAAGATTTACTGGTCAAATATGGCAAAGATATGGTACTAATGGATGGTACTTACAAAATTACCAAGTATGACATACGCTTGTATTTTATGTGTGTGGCAGGAAATATTGGTTACTTTGATGTTGCCACATTTATACTGGGACATGAAAGCAGACAGAATATTGAAGAGGCACTGGCATTAATTCGTGACTGGAATTCAAACTGGCACCCAAAAGCTTTCATGTGGACCACAGAGAGATAGTAGCCTTAGAGAATATATTTAAAGGTAAAATATATGATTCTATGTTTGAATGAAGAATGGATTTAGGTTGAACAATTATGTGAGTCATATCTTGACATGATGTATGTTTGTTTTATTGAGGCATTACTTGTTTATCAGTATGCATATTTACAAACTTAAATGATGCGTCTTGATATGCCTGAAGTGTAACACGATGCAATACTTCAGCAACTTATGAGAATATGTGCCATGATATATTTCCTCATTAACCTGTATACTTTTGTTACTTCAACAAAATAATTAAACTCGAGTTGAAAAGTTGGAATGTGTTGCCAAAAATAAAAAATAAAACGGTTCTCAATCTCATTTAAGTTTTTATACGCCCGTTTGAAGAACAGGATGATTATAGTTTCACTTGCGGCGGGCGGGCAGTTGGGCGGGCGGCGTCCAGCATGTTGTCTGATCAATAACTTAAATATTCTTTGTCCAATCTTCACATTGGTACATAGTGAATTTTTTTATAACGGGCGTATTTTGCGATGGTATGCGCTCTTGTTGATCTAAGTGATAATATTTTGTTTTATTGTCAGGCTCGTCTGTGTATGTATGCACCTTTCATAGGGAGCAAGCATGGACTCGCTGGTTGAGGAAGGGAAGCAACAATGCCAAACCATGTAAAGAGGAAATTCAGGAACAGTAAGCTTATAATCAATGATTAAAATGTTTTCAGTGTGTTGTTCATGAAGAAGTGATAGTGTAGCTAGTTTGAGGGCAATTATGATGTACTTTGTAATTATGATCACCTTGCCTTTTATGCCCCCCTTTCGACATGTCGGTCGGTATGTTTGTCGGTCGGTCGGTCGAACCCCTTGACCTATCATCCTCATAGTTGGTCCACACATTCATCTTTGGTATCAGAGGAACCCTTTGATTTTGGGGTCAAAGGTCAAGGTAAGGTAACGGGGGGGGGGGCATAATGTTTCACAAACATCTCTTGTTGTATGAAAGTTGGAATTTGAATAAATGATGTAAGCCAGTGGTAGTAAACTATATTATGAATGCACAAGTTAGACCTTAATATTTATTTTGAACAATTAGAATACATGCATTAACATGTTAGCTGACTGTTTATGGAAAATGCTCTTGTGAAATTGAAATCAGCACAGGTACATACAGGCTTACTTTATGATACATTTTATTCTTTAAATATTAACTTTTTACTCCCGTATCTGCTATGGTTGAATGCTGAGTGCAAATACAGAATGGTATTTTGGAATGAGGTGTAGCAACTCTAAATCATTGATCAAAACTTACATTACCAGATTAAGACAAATTGCCGGATCAATAGATGAAGAAGAGCTGGACCGCAATATAAACCTCTTAAAGGGAAGTGAGGTGTATCGTACGAATGGACTGTTTCGAAGGTGGATAGACCGCATTTGGCTAGGAAATAAGGAGGTCAGTGGACATTAGCTTGCATGTTGATGCCATGCAGAATATTGATAGAATTCTGATGCAGGGAGAAGCAAACGTTTATGCCTATATTCTTGAAGCTAATTCAGTGGTTAATAAGAATTGTTGATAACAAATTATAATTAGCCTGGTTTTCAGTAAATTGTCTTTGTATAATGTGAACATATATATATAATAGTTTTAATAGTAACGATGGTGCATGTCCATATTATTGTCCACCCGTTGTTCATGGTACTAATGCTATGGGCCAATATCAGAGCAAGACTTGCATGAAAATTCTATGACATTGTCTTTAATAATAATTATTATACTTGCTTAAGCCAGTTTTGGTGTTATATATTCTTGGTTTTGAAGTTATTAGGATTGCATGTTTAAAGCTAGGTCACAAGTGTACATGTAAACATATACAAATGTAGTAACCAGCTTTCATAGGGGTTTTTTCAAACTGTATTTTTTAAGTGCATTTTGTGTTAATATTTCAAAATAATCAATAAATTTTGTGAATAGTTCCTCCTGTGACATATACATACCTACGGAATGCATAACAGCTGTCTGCTGAATCACTACATGGTATCAGGAATGGAAATGATCATGTACAGTAAATTTAACCTATTTTATCCATCCATTATGTTAATTTTATTTGAAAAGAATGAATAATTTTAAACCTCTTCAGAGAATATAATATTATCTTTAAGTAGATCATGTTCATGTGTAAATGGTGCATATATGAATACATACCAAAATTGCTTGATGTACCATGATAACCCATTAGGCGACAGTGTAACATATTTATTACAGCGCTGGGTAAGATGCTATCGTACATCTTCCATGGAAGTGCATGTGACTACCACCAATGGTGTTGAAAGTATGCGTATGTTATTGAAGACCAAGTATTTGCGCTGCATGGGAATGACCAAAAATCTGTCTAGTTTAATATCTATATTGGTCGATAAGTTTGCACCAGACAACAGAGAAAGGTATATAAATATGTTAAGTTGGTGATATGACTGCTCCCATCATTTTTCTATTCCGGAAATTTTAGGCTTGCCCAATGTTGTTATTAAAATTTGTACACAATGCAGTGCAAGTCGGACAATGCATCCATTTTTGCCGAAGTACGTATGTATAAGTCAGTTTATTGTTCTTGCATATTGATAATGTTGTTCTGAAACAATGCTCTATTGAACAATTTTACCCTTTACTACCTGGAGAATGCGTTACGATGCAGACGCATTTCGTTGCATCGTATGTTTATTGTTAAAAAATCGCATTTTAACTATGACTATCTTAGAATAATAGTGTCTTTACTATGTCCGGCACTTTAAAATGTTGTATATTGATTTATTTAAACTTTAGTACATTAATTTGATGCACAATGACTTCGATATGTTAATCTTTTTTTTAAATTTAAATAAAGGGCCTAACTTTAAGAATATTATATTTGAACAGTATATGAGTATAATACACTTTTCATTGCAATTTACAACACTATTGGGTTCAATTTATGTCAAAATAGTAATAGAATTTTTATACTATATTTCAGATACATTCGAGGTAATGTCATATCCAGTAACAAACACAGAAGGTACAATGAGTCTGTGCCACTATTTTTAAGAAATCGACCTAAACCATTTCTCGAACATTGCCTACGAAGATCGGATAAGATTGATTCAATGTCTATACAGCAAACAGGGACTGGTTTTATGGTGTCAATTTACTATGTTGACATGCAAATTCCATCGTATGTTTGTCCCGACTTCTGTGCTACTGGCTGGCCATGCAATCATTTTTTAGCTGTTTGTCAGTTTTATGCTGCATACAGTTGGGATTTTCTCCCAGTAAGTTACACCAAAATACCATGTTTTAATTTGGACATTTCCAGTGATGAAACTCCTTCATCTGAAGAAGAAGAACCACCAACATCTGACTGTAGCACTGGCCCGATTATGTTTGAAGACAGCAAACATATGAGAGCCAGTCTACTGGAGAAAATGAGCGAGCTGAATACAGCTGTGTATTCGGTTGACTCATATCAACTTCTGTGTTTGATGGACAGCAAGATATCCGACCTACTGGAGGATATAAGACACTCCAGTGTTACACTTAAGCCATTAAAGCCGAAGTGTAAGAAAACACAGAAGAAGTATGAAGCACAGCCAGCACCAACAGACAGTGTGGAGATTAGCTTTGAAGATGAAATTTCCAAAGGTATTTCTTTTCTTGGTATTCTGTATTATTTTTTTCTGTTGTATTTGCCTTTATGAAGTGATATAATAGATACAGTGTAACCTTGTTCATTCAAATCATAAGGTCAGAAACGTTATTTCCAATAATACTTTGTTTCGAAAATTCCAATCAATTTGCCTGATAAGACACATTGGGACCTGATATTTATTTGGATCTTACCAACTATTTGGACAAAAGTTTGTAGAATAAACAAGGTCTGACTGTATGTTAATAATATATAATATGCTATAATTGTGAATGATGTGGAAAACTTAATAGTCAATAAATGTTAGGGAAGTCAACGCATGGCAATTCCGTTATTTGAATATTATCTCAGACTTTTGTACGATTATTCATATATTCAATCATCATATCTTTGACAAAATCACTCTTAAACTCCATATTTCATGTATTGGATTAACCCTCGTGCTGCATGTATTCTTATTTCATTTTCACTGGAAATTATTACTGTGACAAATTATTAAGTTAGTAGAGTAAATAGTTCATCATCGGAGTGTTATTACTTGTGTTTATGACTGTCTACATGCAGTGAGGAGACAAAAAAATGCAATTGATCATTGTATTTTCAGTAAAAGGTTATAACAGTGATATTGAAATATTATTGTATGTCATTATATTCATATAATTGTAGAAAAACTCATTTTCTTGCAGTATTAAGTGATATATGGACAGGTGGAGAAACCGAAGATGCTATAGTTGAAATTGGGCCTTATACCATTCGCAATAATTCCTTTCATTATATACTGCACACTCTGTCTGATGAGGTTAGACTTTTACCTAATATTGTTAAAACTGCTTGTATGTTGTAATTATGACTTTGTATGATTTTATGCCAAAGGTCTTAATACAGGGTAAAACTTCATTCACTCTTAATACAGGGTGCAATTTTGTTCACTCTTGATACAGGGTGCAAATTCATTCACTCTTAATACAGGGTGCAACTTCATTCACTCTTAATACAGGGTGCAACTTCATTCAGTTTAATACAGGGTGCAACTTCATTCAGTTTAATACAGGGTGCAACTTCATTCAGTTTAATGCAGGGTGCAACTTCATTCAGTTTAATACAGGGTGCAACTTCATTCAGTTTAATACAGGGTGCAACTTCATTCAGTTTAATGCAGGGTGCAACTTCATTCAGTTTAATACAGGGTGCAACTTCATTCAGTTTAATACAGGGTGCAACTTCATTCAGTTTAATGCAGGGTGCAACTTCATTCAGTTTAATACAGGGTGCAACTTCATTCAGTTTAATACAGGGTGCAACTTCATTCAGTTTAATACAGGATGCAACTTCATTCAGTTTAATACAGGGTGCAACTTCATTCAGTTTAATGCAGGGTGCAACTTCATTCAGTTTAATACAGGGTGCAACTTCATTCAGTTTAATGCAGGGTGCAACTTCATTCAGTTTAATGCAGGGTGCAACTTCATTCAGTTTAATACAGGATGTAACTTCATTCAGTTTAATGCAGGGTGCAACTTCATTCAGTTTAATGCAGGGTGCAACTTCATTCACTCTTAATACAGGGTGCAACTTCATTCAGTTTAGTACATATTGCATGAATGCCTGCTGTTATGAAATGTGTTTTATATTTCAGGTGATTGACGCCTGTCTGCATTCACTGTGTAAACGTTGTCAGAACGCATTACACATATCTTGTGTTGTGATGACTGCCATATTTGTCCAACCAACACCTAGTGCTCATGGATTCTTGTCCCAGGTAGTTTTTATCTGTCATCTCTTCTTTGGTTATGTCAGTGCTCCAGAAAAGAATTGATTGAAATGGGTGAAAACTCATCAAAATTAAAATAATTGAGTGAAATCATGTTATCGAAGAATTAATTGGACGATTTTCACTAATTTCACTCATTAATTTTATAATAAGAAACATGGAAACTTGTTGAATTAAAGTAAAACTAATGCCTTACATTGATGTTTATTATGACAAATCTCATGGTTTATAAGCCCGTGATAATATGCAAACTCCAGTGTGATAAAGAGGTGAAAGAGTTCACTGTGTTTTACTAACTTTATCACCTGTATTTAAGGAAAACCTGAACAGCTTTGATGTTTTGGTTGGTGCGGTGAATAAAAATAATAATCACTGGACACTGCTGGTATGTAATTATTTGTAGTATAATTATTGGTTTTAATTGATGAATAAATGTCCCATAATGCATAAGTGATAGGGTTTTAGGTTCTGTTCATCATTTTGTGCTTCCACATCCGTGTGTGGAGGTCACTATCTACTTCGATTTTCCTTTGTCCATTCCCGAGTCCGTCCTTCCTACATCCTATGTAACTTGTGTTGTTCATATATCCTGAACCTCCAGTCTTAAAACTGTAGCTATAGATATCATCAACTGCAGTTGGTTAATTTTCATTACAAAACTTCCATTGCTTTCAGTAAAGTGTTACATTTCAATTTATTAATATTTGTTCAGTCTATATGTTATTGTGACGTATATTACTGTATATAAATATGAGTTCAGGCATTAACAAGGAATGAAACCAACTTGAACTGAAGAAATAACTCTTGTTTGTCATGTACTGGTGCATAGGACTTCTAACTAATTGTGTGAAATTGTCCGTTGTATTTATGTCCATTACTTTATTGCACTTTAATGATTCATTGTATTTGAAACAGATTGTTAAACCAAAGGAAAAAAAGGTGTTCTACATGAATCCGATGGGTGAAACAAGGCGACGGATGAAGCATTTGCTACTGAATTGGTGGTAACCTGAAAATTTATTTCTTGGAATTGTTATCACTAACATGATTAGTACATATGTGTATATGTTTCAAATCGTCAATTATGATTGCAGTTCTTATTTCCTCTGACTAATCAGTATACCATTATTAAATAATGTTTGTTCTATATTTATATTGCCGAACTAAGCTATTAAAAATGTATAATTGACTCTATATATGTGGCCGTGTGTGCACACTTTGCAAAATATTTTCTTTCACATATTATCTGAGTTATATGTATCGTAATTGGTGTTAACCTTCATTCAACAGACTGTACTGGCAATGTGAAGTGTGCAGTTGGTGGTTTCACCCGGACTGCATTAATTTGGATCCAAAGAAAGAACCGCCTGTATTTATTTGTCCCCAATGTAAGGTAAAATATATATTTTATACTACAATTATCAATTAAGAAAACATACTGACATACTGGAATGTTGTATCAATGATAAGTATTTTAAGCCATGGTAAAGTTTAGTATTTCCAGTTACAGCAACAAAGCACAATGTGATAAATATAATATACTTTCATAATTGTTGCAGGAAAATGACAGTGATTGGGATGAAGAAGAAAGCATTGGCTTTGTGTATCTATTTTCCAAACCTGTAACGAAGATATTTGTATGTAATTTTTATATCAGTTAAAATTTGTCATAATAACTGTTACTGAATCTATACATTTATATCCTTACATCACATAACATACGGCGTTGGAGTGATTATAACCTATGCATTATTTCTTGTAATCCACGATTATTTATGCAAATTAGGGCCCAATCACATATTAATACGCGCTGTCAGAAATCCAAACCAACATGGCCGACTTTAGCGTATCGGTCTACGACAAATATGTTAGATCAATATAAATGTGATGAGTTTTTATTGGGGTACAGGCAAATCTGCTACTGAACAAATGGAATTGATTACGGATAAAAAGAAAAAAACCCATACAATAACAATCTAGGTGTTCAGCGTACAAGTCTTTGGATCAGTTCTTTGATTCCGCTTAAATTTCAGAATTGAGGATTGGGCTATGTTGACACCCCTGGTTATAATAATTTTGCACTGTTTTTTTTGCTTACCTTGTTATCAGAAAGAAAGGAAAAGATTAACTAAAACCAGTATTGTATGCCAAAATATACATTCCTTAATGGAATCACCGACTAACTGGGTCTTTTGGGATTGTGCTGTGTCAAGTCTCTTTCTTTATCAACATTTATTCTCTTTAACCTGAGAAGAAAAATGCTGGTCATGTTCACATTCTGTAAACTACCTTCCATTGTTTACTTCAAATACATATTGGTTTAGAGAGAGTTCAACATGTAGTAAGTGGAACATGTGTGTGAGTAATGTGCATTTTTCTTATTCATGTTTTATGAAAATGTGAAATATATCAGTGTAGATATTCAATGATCTAAATTGGCAACAGTAAAACAGATTCTCCTTTGCATACAGGAACCCCTCTTTGGAAATGGAACCGAATTTCAGAATCATTACAATATAAATAAATGCATTTTAGATTGACCACTGCAAAACTGAACAACATTAGTGAAAAATGCTGAATTTTTTCTAACATCTTTACTAACTATCAGCTAATGTTGCATATACGTGTTGTAATTTTTTCACACATTGCTAGTTATGCTGTAAATACACAAAGGTGTGATAAACACTGTCATATCTGATGTCCAAAAAATTAATATTGAAAAAGAATGTTAGCAAAATAACTTGATTGACAATCGGAGATGATCTTTTTTGTAAGTCAAGATAAAAAGTTAAATGAATCAAGTAAATGAAATAAAACCATGTATCATCATCTTATCTACCAAAGAAAGAAATGCAATGACATTATAAATGGTATGTCTTCAAACTTGACTTCCCACTGACGAACACCCCCCCCCCCTGAATTGTTCCATAGGTCCAAAAGGTGTTCGATTTCAAGGGGTTACACTGTACACGTAAATATTATGCCCTCAGATTATCCATACATTAACCATTAAGGTCATTTACAGGAAAGCGTTTTACTTCTTGCTTCATTGTTGGTCCAGCAGGTCCAATTTCATTGTTAGAAGGTATGAGTGCCGCTGTATGATTTCCAACCTCTTCTTTGAGTGACGTCATTTCCAGACAACGATAAATGTGATGTCACCATATAATGGCAGTTAGCAATATTTGCCCAATAAGGCAATATGAAAACAAAGTGACAATATAGAGTAAATACTGTTTCTTGCTTGAACATAGTGACATCACATGTGACATTTTCTTGAAATGACATGAATTACAGAAGATGTTGGAAATACCACTGCAGCGTTCATATTTTATTGCAAGTATTTCATTTCAGGAATGAGCCATGGATAAAACGACACAACCAGTTTTTGAAGGAATCCACCAATTCTTATGGTTATGGCTATTCATATTTCAGTATTTCGGTATGTGTAGATTAAATGTTTAGGGTATATCTCTGTTATTTGTAGAACTGAATTTTTATTGTCCCCCATGAACTAGTGAATGTACCAATGTTGTGTTAGAATTAAAATATGATCATAGCTCTATGTAATTGTTGTATTTTGCTATTTAAAGGAACAATGTGAATTTGCATTTTGCAACCAAACTTTGTTTAACGGTTTGCTATATTACTGGGGTGTGTATGCATTTTACGTACTGTAACTACTATTACTTTGCTGGCACACATTGCAGTAAACTATAATGTATAAATATGTGGTTATTCCTCATTTACATAAACAATCCACTAGTGGATTATTAAAAATAATGTATGGGTTATAATAACTCCCTCACGTTTTATTATAAAGTACTTTTATTAGTTGGGCATGAATGGATAAAGCAATTGACTCCTTAAACCCAAAGGGTAAAATTGCATTGGTTCTTAGGTACCTTTTCAGACATTATACCTTCCATGTCATTACAATACAAAATCCCTCTTGTCAAAGTGGAAAAAATCAATTCCAAAGTATGTGCCAATTTGTACTGATGTCAGCATTAGGATAACCAGAACAGTTACTGTTGCTGTCAAAGTTACATTTATATATCGCTGGTAACGGAGTGCATACAAACAGTATTGGTTGGGTAATAGGTACTACATTTATACTCTGTTTATCCCAGCTGGTGATTTAATCATCAGAGATTTTTCATTGTAACAGTACTTAACATCATTGTAGGAGTTTGTCTTCTTCATTGTTCTGCAGTCTTCATGATAACCCACTTGCACGAAACCAGGGACAAGTAAAATGACCGTCGGACGAGTAAAAAATCCATTTTGTCAGCCCGAATGGGCAAGTCATGTTCGTGGTCTGGTATGACTAGCTTTTATCCAAGCTTTCACAAAAATTGATGACGTAGTACGCAATACTTTGACTTGTTTTCATTTTTTGTCAATTGTGTTTGTGTAACAGCACTTTTCATCACCTATCGTTACCAGTCTTTGTTTCCGATTTTATATAAATTGTGAGAAGTTATATGAGATGTGTAACATTATGATATGTTCGTTGATATCAATCATGATTTTGTTTCTTGATTGCAATTATTATTCAATACATTCCAAATTGTAAACTAAATTATTTCTGCATATGTATTTATTAATATTCTACTGAATAATTCAGACCAGAAATATGTTGGTTTCACAGCAGATTGTCATGAGTTCAGGTCTGACAAGCATTAGAATCCTTGCGCTATATATACATGTACTATAGAAGGGATAAAGGGAGAGAACTCCAGACTGGATAAAGGGAGAGAACTTTAGACTGGATAAAAGGAGAGAACTTTAGACTGGATAAAGGGAGAGAACTCTGGACTGGGTAAAGGGAGATAACTCATGAGAATCTCCTGTGTTTTGTATTGACAACTTTACAATTATAGCTCTGGCTGCTTGTATCTTTGTTGATACTATGTTGTTAAGACTAAATATTTAATGGTATTTAATAATGAGAAATGCAATAAAAACATTTCTTATTTTTCATTCTATCTTGCTTAACTTTCTTTTCATTTTATTGAAAGTTTCTAAGTGAATTTTGGAATTGCAATATACATGTATATGCCCTTTTTAGCTCAAGCAGTTTATTTTAATTATTTTTATGACTAACAATTGTTTAATGGTTTGTGTAGTAAAACTCATTATTTTAACAAATTGCAGGTGGCAGATAATTTATATATTCGATATATGTATGCTGATAAATACATGAAGGGTCGAAGTGAAACCCATCTTTCTGTCACTTGATTCATTTGCATACAGACTAGTTTTGCATTCACCCATTGACATAGAATGTGGGTGACTGGAATTTCACATTGCTTAACTCTCAAGTTCATAATTATATATTAGTGTAACAAATGTGTAAATATCACCGGAAATTAGCAATATTTATAATCATGTTCCTTAAAACGCACCATTTCATAATTGTATTATTTTACTCTATTTAAATGCTTTGTTGGAGAGGCATGTTATACATGTATACATATTGCGCAATGTATAATGAAGTTAACAGAATAATAAAATAATCTATAATATCATTGTGTCATTTTTTAGCTTGACTTTTGGAAGAATTGGGGAGCTATCGTACTTGCCCAGGGGTCAGTATTGGGTACTTGATTGCAATTGATATTTCAGACAAAACAATAAAGTTGTTGTTGAAAGGAATTGAAATTATCAGTGAAAGTGATGAGAGACATTTGGGATATTACACATAATACAATCAGGCAGCAGTTATTGATGTGAATGTCACTGTACGTGCCTTTATGCTGTTTTGTTCCTTATTGAATTATCTCATGAGATGGTTGATCAAATGCCAATATTTATTAAATCATAAATATGTTTCTAATGATATGCTCTAAAGTTGAACATTTTGCAGAAATGTCAATTGGCTGCAATAAAACAGAATACATAAAATATCAATATTCATTCTACAATTACATACAACAGGATTTTGCTTTAAACAGCATTTCCATGAAATGTAATTAAGTACACCTGTGTCATAAATATGCAGGTATATTAAATTAATGCAGCTACACACTACATTTTTTACTTCTATGTTATATTACAAGGGAGGCAAATCCTACTAATAATTGCTGTAAGACTGTAGCAGTTGTCTCCCTTACAAGACATACAAACCAGTCCGTGTTTCTGTATAGATACAACAACGGTACAAACATTAGCTATTTATGGTCAACGACTGACAATATCACCACCTGTTGATTTATTTACGACAGAAATACTAAAACAAAACGCACAAACAAAAGAAAACCTTAATGCACAGCCATTTTATTGTGATCACACCGTCCCAGGTTTGCCAGGAAATATAGGTTCGTGGTATCAGGAGATAAAATAAGCACAGGAAATTATCTGTTTGTGGATATATTGTTGGTCGCACGAGAGCTTTGTAGTAAATGCTATATGCTTATCATATAACTATATGTCATTAAGTATTGCTTCCGTATCTTTATATCTTATCTCGCACACCCTGGAAAACTACGTGAAAGACTGGATACGGGTCGGTATAAAACGCAGACTTCTTACGCAGACATATAGAACATAGAGGAAAACGCAGACTAGTTAGAATATATAGTGTAGTTGGAAAACGCAGACAAGTTAAAATATATAGGCAATATTTATATAGTTTATATCAGGTAAATGATTAAGTCCATTAGAAGAAAATTACAGGTTAGGGTATTATGTTTTTGTACTTGGTAAGCAGACAAGTTAGAATATATAGTTACGCAGACAACAGTAAATAATGGGAAGGTGTAAATGCTTGTGTATAAACTGCTAATGGAAAATTTTATAAAATATCTGTTCTTATGCATATTTTTTAGAAAAATGCATACTTATAGTGCAGACATATTGAAAAATGCAGACAAGTTAAATTATATAGCCAATGCAAAAATTATAAAATATCTGCATACTTTGAGAGCAGACATATCGAAAAACGCAGACAAGTTGAATTATATAGCAAATGCAAAAATTTATAAAATATCTGCATACTTTTAGTACAGACTAATTGAAAAATGCAGACAAGTTGAATTTTAGAGCAAATGTAAAAAATTATAAAATATCTGCATACTTTTAGTGCAGACTAGTTGAAAAACGCAGACAAGTTGAATTATATAGCAAATGTAAAAAAATATAAAATATCTGCATACTTTTAGTGCAGACTAGATGAAAAACGCAGACAAGTTGAATTATAGAGCAAATGCATAAATTTATAAAAAAGGTTATAATTTATAAAATACTATTTATTGAAAATTGCATACTTTCTAGTGCAGACTATTTGAAAAACGCAGACAAGTTGAATTATAGAGCAAATGTAAAAAAAAAAAATATATCTGCATACTTTCTAGTGCAGACTAGTTGAAAAACGCAGACCAGTTGAATTATATAGCAAATGCAAAAATTTATAAAATATTTTTTCTTGAAAATTGCATACTTTCTAG
>JASFXZ010000013.1:2609507-2644507 GCA_032209605.1 Mactromeris polynyma | reverse complement strand
TCACTTTACAGTCGGTCAATTTTCGGTTAAAAACCTACCTGGGTCGCTTTATAAGCATACTACTCTCTTCATAATTGAGATATAAATATAAATAAAGTGTCATTGTAAAGGTATTTAGTATATCTATGAATGTATACTAAGATATGAAGCATTTGACCTTTCGTCCGTCCGTCCGTAGAGGGTGAGAAATATGTCATACACGGATTATTTTGCTCTAAATGCCACTTTTAATGTATCTGGCTTGTTGTTTGTTATGTGCGATTAGATTTGCAAGCATTACATAGATATTTAAATATATTCCAAATAATACCAAGTTAATAACTGTTTATACCGTCCGTCTGTCTGGTCCGTGCTATACGAACAATTCCGTCATGATCGTTTTTTTGGGTGGAGAAAATGTGGGGATATTACACCTATTTCAATTCACTGTTACGAAGTTAATCATAGCCGTTAGAATTATAATACATACAGATCTGTAGAGATTAAATGTAACTATTGACAATTGCCAAATTTCGCTATACAAGCAATATACATAAGCACGACCCCACTTAATCCGTCTCTCCAGGTAAATTGTTCTCACTTGAACTTACCTTATTTATATATTAAACATTATTTACCATAAGTATTTATCGACAGAATACAATTTATTTCAATTTTTTATCTTCACTAATAGGGTGCGTAGGTAACGTCATGTGACCGACGAGATTTTACGATAGTTCGCACTTCCGAGTAAATAAATGGACAATATGGCACTGTCAATTCTATATTACTGACCTAGATATATGTTGACGGACATACAAACACTTAATGGCAAAAGCGAAGCTTCAGTGGATAGTGGTAGAGTTCTACGTTTTATTATGGACGAAATGCAGGTGATCACTGCGTGTGCAGGGATCGATGAAAGACACCTCGTACAATGTTCAGGTGAGTTTGTCATTGAAATTTTTATTGGAAAGAAAGTGGTTAAAATATTGAACTCAATGGGTATATATGCTATTTAATATATCCCGTTACAGCAAGCCGTCAAAATATCATTTGCATCTCGACATGACATTTATCCAGTGTCATTGTTTCCTTCATATAAGATGTGAGTGCATAATAATTTCGGACAGTACGTATTTCGGACAAAACATGTGTGTAACAATGTTTAGTGACATTAAAACACGTATTCAATGAAAATTGGTAGTTTCTATAAATTGATTTAATGACCTTGCTTTTATAAATTTATTAAATTAACGACATATGTGACTTATTTCGATTGCAATATTAACATATGTCCAGTCTAAGAGTTGAGTTAGAAAGTGTCCCTCGTTTATTGTCTTTGTTACACTGCGCTAAATTGTTTTCATTTATTTATGTGTATCGGTGCAGATATTTCTTGAGTCAGAAGACAATGGTGAGGTGTTCATTTACTATCAGTAGTGTTAGATCTTGACAAATAGAAAATGATAATGGGGTAACTTTTCATGGAATGATGTTCATAGACAACTATATTCTTCTTTTTTAATAATTAATAAAGCTTAATTATGTCATACTGATAAATATCCTTACATTTGTTTCAAAGATTGCTGTAATTTGAAATTTTGTGCTAAAGACTCATACTTTCAAGTCCTTAGTAAATGTGTAACACTGGATTCTAGCAGAGGAGCTGTTGAAACAAGAATTACCAATTACCCTAATAGATGACTTGCTGTTCAACCCTGACTACCTCTTAGGTCATGATCCACAAACATGGCTCAGGCGTCACCTGGTAGTGTCCAGGAGAAAGTAGTGGAAATAGCTTTTGCTACTGTTGGGCAAAGTAAAAACTCATTACTGGCAACAGTTCGTCAACTGAGATTTAATGCCTCTAACTTTGGACAAATCGTACCTGCTGCAAAATGAAATTTGTACAATGGTTATAATAGGTCATTTGAACATACTTTTAATAAATGTTATTGCTTTGTAGGCATTTCGCTATCAGCCCGAATGTTACTAAGCTGAGTTTTGGAAGACAAATGCAACCAGTTATTCATTTCTTTATTTGTGAAACCAAAAAGAAGATAACAAAAAAACAGAGATAAAATACATTGATAAAAAATAATATAATATAAAATAGGCAAAGTAACACGGCTGTCAAAATAACATGTGATTAAATAAAATATACCTGGGCAGGTCGTTTATTTTTAATTAAGGATTACTTATTCAATCATAGCTGCATGTTATCTCATAGCAAAATGGTTCTATAGTATAATAATAAGCAACACTAATGTTCATATCGAGCACAACACCTGGCATTTTCATTGGAAAACAAGATTTTAATTTTAAACAATTTCATATTTATTTGCAATTTCCTTTAACGAGGGTGCCTGAAGATTGACAAGACAACAACACAATTGAAAAATCTTAGTAGATAAATGCCTGTTCTGAGTTGGTGTGTGATTTAAAATGTCATAGTTCTTCATTCTTTCATTTGCTCTCTCAACATGAATTTTGCTTCTTCCAATCTTAAAACAAAGTTCTGCCTCCTCTTTTTTAAAATGTCCGTTGCGTGAGAGACAAGGAGAAATATTTCAAGAAATTCCTGCAGGGAGATTTTTTAAATATATTGAACCCTTTATCAGCCAGTATCAGATCACCTGACTGCAGTTGGTCCATTATTTTGGAATGTTCTACAATGGCTGCATCAGATGTTGATCCTGGATACAAATGCGAGCAAAACACTAATGCTCCATTTGGAGCAACACATGTAAAAGTTTTCACTGTAGGTCTACTTTTATAACTACTGTATTAAAGAGACTGACTGTTCTTGTCCGAAGGAACAACTTCTGTAGCATCCATTGCTATCCTGGCAGAACTGAAGTCTTCAAAAGATTTTGGCATAGACCAATTGCAGTTTAGTGGAGTAGGAATTCTTACAGCTTTCAACACTCCTTCGTACAAATTTTCATGAAGCACATAAATGAAGGTGTTTATAACATTTGACACAGTTGATCGGCTAGTATTGAATCGTACAGCCAAATCCAAGTCCTTGCTGTTCAAGCGTAGCTTCATAAGAGTCATTAGTAGTTGATCCTCAATCCTAAAGCAGGCGACTGTCAAACCAGAATAGTAATTAAAGGGTGACATCCTCTCAAGCATGCTCACCAGTACTTGAAACACATCTGCGATAAATCATGTGTACAACTGCATCTGTAATAAAACATTACATATCTATGATAGTTTCAGCAAATGTGTGAAGTCATTGTCGGGTTAAAAAGGACTGAACTATGAAATGTTATGACAATTTCAACAGACACAATTTCAAGTCAAAATTTAGTGAACAGATTAATTATAAAAGAAATAGAAATTTGGCATCGATCCTGCTGTACTTTTTACAAAAAGTCTCATTAGTAGTTCCATCCATGGACACAGGTGACATGACCTCATGTGTCTGGAAAAGCCTGTGTGTTGATGCTGTAAAAAATCGTATAGTAAAATACCAGTATCAAAACTCACCTCGTCTATGTACTGATTGAAGATTCTTGATCTGTAAATGAAAAATTAATGTTAAATAATAACAAAACAATGCTAAGACTGTTGCCAGTCGTTAACAGAGACACATATCACAGGCAATGGTCTGTGCATAATTTACATGTATTGTGGCACATAAATAAACAAATGAGAGTTATGTGTTGTTCAAAATTATTTATCAGGCAATATTTAAGATGATACTTATCTGTTTCATTCCGATTACATTCAACTTGCTATAGCTTTATGGTTAATAAACATAACATATATACAATGCAGACATAAACTGTAGGGAAAGTGTAGTATAGATACCGATTTTATGCATACAGCATGATCTCCAACAGAAACATCATCACTATCTGGGATTTGCAGGTGGTAAATGTGGTCATGAGCAGCAGCTTCTTAGTATACAGCTCCATGGTCATCAGCATTGGTTAACTCTTAATTCACAATATCCTCTACCTTTGATATTTTGCTAACTACCAAGGGAACTATTTACAACGGATACTAACTGCAACGGGCACTAACTACAACTTATACTTATTACCACGGGTAAAACAACAACGGTTTCTAACTACAACGGGCACTAACTACAACTTATACATATTACCACAGTACAAACAACAACGGATACTAACTACAACGGGCACTAACTACAACTTATACTTATTACCACGGTACAAACAATAACGGGTACTAACTACAACGGGTACTAACTACAACTTATACTTATTACCACGGTACAAACAACAAAGGATACTAACAACAACGGGCACTAACGATAACTTATACTACAACTTATACTTATTACCACGGTAAAAACAACAACGGATACTAACTACAACGGGCACTAACGATAACTTATACTACAACTTATACTTATTACCACGGGACAAACAACAACGGATACTAACTACAACGGGCACTAACTACAACTTATACTTATTACCACAGTACAAACAACAACGGATACTAACTACAACGGGCACTAACTACAACTTATACTTATTACCACAGTACAAACAACAACGGATACTAACTACAACGGGCACTAACTACAACTTATACTTATTACCACGGTACAAACAACAACGGATACTAACTACAACGGCCACTAACTACAACTTAAACGTATTACCACGGGTACAAACAACAACGGTTTCTAACTACAACGGGCACTAACTACAACTTATACTTATTACCACAGTACAAACAACAACGGATACTAACAACAACGGACACTAACTACAACTTATACTTATTACCACAGTACAAACAACAAAGGATACTAAATACAACGGGCACTAACTACAACTTATACTTATTACCACGGTACAAACAATAACGGATACTAACTACAACGGGTACTAACTACAACTTATACTTATTACCACAGTACAAACAACAAAGGATACTAACTACAACGGGCACAAACTACAACTTATACTTATTACCACGGTACAAACAACAACGAATACTAACTACAACGGCCACTAACTACAACTTAAACGTATTACCACGGGTACAAACAACAACGGTTTCTAACTACAACGGGCACTAACTACAACTTATACTTATTACCACAGTACAAACAACAACGGATACTAACAACAACGGACACTAACTACAACTTATACTTATTACCACAGTACAAACAACAAAGGATACTAAATACAACGGGCACTAACTACAACTTATACTTATTACCACGGTAAAAACAATAACGGATACTAACTACAACGGGTACTAACTACAACTTATACTTATTACCACAGTACAAACAACAAAGGATACTAACTACAACGGGCACTAACTACAACTTATACTTATTACCACAGTACAAACAACAACGGATACTAACTACAACGGGCACTAACTACAACTTATACTTATTACCACAGTACAAACAACAACGGATACTAACTACAACGGCCACTAACTACAACTTAAACGTATTACCACGGGTACAAACAACAACGGTTTCTAACTACAACGGGCACTAACTACAACTTATACTTATGACCACAGTGAAAACAACAACGGATACTAACAACAACGGACACTAACTACAACTTATACTTATTACCACAGTACAAACAACAAAGGATACTAAATACAACGGGCACTATCTACAACTTATACTTATTACCACGGTACAAACAATAACGGATACTAACTACAACGGGTACTAACTACAACTTATACTTATTACCACAGTACAAACAACAAAGGATACTAACTACAACGGGCACTAACTACAACTTATACTTATTACCACAGTACAAACAACAACGGTTACTAACTACAACGGGCACTAACTACAACTTATACTTATTACCACAGTACAAACAACAACGGATACTAACTACAACGGGCACTAACTACAACTTATACTTATTACCACGGTACAAACAACAACGGATACTAACTACAACGGCCACTAACTACAACTTAAACGTATTACCACGGGTACAAACAACAACGGTTTCTAACTACAACGGGCACTAACTACAACTTATACTTATTACCACAGTACAAACAACAACGGATACTAACTACAACGGGCACTAACTACAACTTATACTTATTACCACAGTACAAACAACAACGGATACTAACTACAACGGGCACTAACTACAACTTATACTTATTACCACGGTACAAACAACAACGGATACTAACTACAATGGCCACTAACTACAACTTAAACGTATTACCACGGGTACAAACAACAACGGTTTCTAACTACAACGGGCACTAACTACAACTTATACTTATTACCACAGTACAAACAACAACGGATACTAACAACAACGGACACTAACTACAACTTATACTTATTACCACAGTACAAACAACAAAGGATACTAAATACAACGGGCACTAACTACAACTTATACTTAATACCACGGTACAAACAATAACGGATACTAACTACAACGGGTACTAACTACAACTTATACTTATTACCACAGTACAAACAACAAAGGATACTAACTACAACGGGCACTAACTACAACTTATACTTATGTCCACAGTACAAACAACAACGGATACTAACTACAACGGGCACTAACTACAACTTATACTTATTACCACGGGTACAAACAACAAAGGATACTAACTACAACGGGCACTAACTACAACTTATACTTATTACCACGGGTACAAACAACAAAGGATACTAAATACAACGGGCACTAATACAACTTATACTTATTACCACGGGTACAAAAAAACAACTGTTTCTAACTACAACGGGTACTAACTACAACTTATACTTATTACCACGGGTACAAACAACAAAGGATACTAACTACAACGGGCACTAACTACAACTTATACATATTAACACAGGTACAAACAACAACGGTTTCTACTACAACGGGCACAAACTACAACTTATACTTATTACAACGGTACAAACAACAACGGTTTCTTACTACAACGGGTACTAACTACAACTTATATTTATTACCACAGTACAAACAACAACGGATACTAACTACAACGGGTACTAACTACAACTTATACTTATTACAACGGTACAAACAACAACGGTTTCTTACTACAACGGCCACTAACTACAACTTAAACGTATTACCACGGGTACAAACAACAACGATTTCTAACTACAACGGGCACTAACTACAACTTAAACGTATTACCACGGGTACAAACAACAACGATTTCTAACTACAACGGGCACTAACTACAACTTATACTTATTACCACAGTACAAACAACAACGGATACTAACTACAACGGGCAATAACTACAACTTATACTTATTACCATAGTACAAACAACAACGGATACTAACTACAAAGGGCACTAACTACAACTTATACTTATTACCACAGTACAAACAACAACGGATACTAACTACAACGGGCACTAACTACAACTTATACTTATTACCACAGTACAAACAACAACGGATACTAACTACAACGGGCAATAACTACAACTTATACTTATTACCATAGTACAAACAACAACGGATACTAACTACAACGGGCACTAACTACAACTTATACTTATTACCACAGTACAAACAACAACGGATACTAACTACAACGGGCACTAACTACAACTTATACTTATTACCACGGTACAAACAACAACGGATACTATCTACAACGGCCACTAACTACAACTTAAACGTATTACCACGGGTACAAACAACAACGGTTTCTAACTACAACGGGCACTAACTACAACTTATACTTATTACCACAGTACAAACAACAACGGATACTAACAACAACGGACACTAACTACAACTTATACTTATTACCACAGTACAAACAACAAAGGATACTAAATACAACGGGCACTAACTACAACTTATACTTATTACCACGGTACAAACAATAACGGATACTAACTACAACGGGTACTAACCACAACTTATACTTATTACCACGGTACAAACAACAAAGGATACTAACAACAACGGGCACTAACGATAACTTATACTACAACTTATACTTATTACCAGGGTAAAAACAACAACGGATACTAACTACAACGGGCACTAACGATAACTTATACTACAACTTATTCTTATTACCACGGTACAAACAACAACGGATACTAACTACAACGGGCACTAACTACAACTTATACTTATTACCACAGTACAAACAACAACGGATACTAACTACAACGGGCACTAACTACAACTTATACTTATTACCACGGGTACAAACAACAAAGGATACTAAATACAACGGGCACTAACTACAACTTATACTTATTACCACGGGTACAAACAACAACGGTTTCTAACTACAACGGGTACTAACTACAACTTATACTTATTACCACGGGTACAAACAACAAAGGATACTAACTACAACGGGCACTAACTACAACTTATACATATTAACACGGGTACAAACAACAACGGTTTCTACTACAACGGGCACTAACTACAACTTATACTTATTACAACGGTACAAACAACAACGGTTTCTAACTACAACGGGTACTAACTACAACTTATACTTATTACAACGGTACAAACAACAACGGTTTCTTACTACAACGGCCACTAACTACAACTTAAACGTATTACCACGGGTACAAACAACAACGATTTCTAACTACAACGGGCACTAACTACAACTTAAACGTATTACCACGGGTACAAACAACAACGATTTCTAACTACAACGGGCACTAACTACAACTTATACTTATTACCACAGTACAAACAACAACGGATACTAACTACAACGGGCAATAATAACAACTTATACTTATTACCACGGTACAAACAACAACGGATACTAACTACAACGGCCACTAACTTCAACTTAAACGTATTACCACGGGTACAAATAACAACGGTTTCTAACTACAACGGGCACTAACTACAACTTATACTTATTACCACAGTACAAACAACAACGGATACTAACAACAACGGACACTAACTACAACTTATACTTATTCCCACAGTACAAACAACAAAGGATACTAAATACAACGGGCACTAACTGCAACTTATACTTATTACCATGGTACAAACAATAACGGATACTAACTACAACGGGCACTAGCTACAACTTATACTTATTACCACAGTACAAACAACAAAGGATACTGAATACAACGGGCACTAACTACAACTTATACTTATTACCACGGTACAAACAATAACGGATACTAACTACAACGGGTACTAACTACAACTTATACTTATTACCACGGTACAAACAACAAAGGATACTAACAACAACGGGCACTAACGATAACTTATACTACAACTTATACTTATTACCACGGTACAAACAACAACGGATACTAACTACAACGGGCACTAACTACAACTTATACATATTACCACAGTACAAACAACAACGGATACTAACTACAACGGGCACTAACTACAACTTATACTTATTACCACGGTACAAACAATAACGGATACTAACTACAACGGGTACTAACTACAACTTATACTTATTACCACGGTACAAACAACAAAGGATACTAACAACAACGGGCACTAACGATAACTTATACTACAACTTATACTTATTACCACGGTAAAAACAACAACGGATACTAACTACAACGGGCAATAACGATAACTTATACTACAACTTATACTTATTACCACGGTACAAACAACAACGGATACTAACTACAATGGGCACTAACTACAACTTATACTTATTACCATGGTACAAACAACAACGGTTTCTAACTACAACAGTTTCTAACTACAACGGGTACTAACTACCAAGGGAACTCACAACAACGGGTACTAACAAGAACGGATACTAACTACCAAGGGAACTCACAACAACGGGTATTAACTAAAATGGGTACTAACTACAACGGGTACTAGCTACAACGTATACTAACTGCCACGGATACTTACTGCCACGGGTACTAACAACAACGGATACTAACAACACTGAGTGCAAACAACAATGGATACTAACTACCACGGGTACTAACAACAACAGATACTAACTACAACGGGTACTAACAACAACGGATACAAACAACACTGAGTGCAAACAACAATGGATACTAACTACCACGGGTACTAACAACAACAGATACTAACTACCACGGGTACTAACAACAACATATACTAACTGTAACGGATACTAACCACAACGGGTACTTACAACAACGTACACTGACAACAAGGGATACTTACTACCAGGTATAAACACCACTGGGTACAAAAAACAACTAAAACGCAAACTAACTACAACGGGTACTAACAACAACGGGTACTAACAACACTGAGTACTAACAACGGATACTTACTACCACGGGTACTAACAAAAAGGGATACTAACTACAAAGGATACTAACAACAACTGATACTAACAACAACGGATACTAACTACAGCAGATACTAACAACCACCGGTACTTACAACATAGTATACAGACAACGACGGCTACTGACTACGAGGGATACTAATTACAACGGATACTAACTAACACGGGAACTAACAACATCGGATACTAACTACAACGGGTACTAACTACAACGGTTACTTACTACCATGGGTACAACAACAACTGATACTAACTACTACGGGAACTTACAACAATGGATACTAACTACAACGGGGACTAACAACAGCGTATACTAACAACAACGGATACTAACAATAACGGGTACTAACTATAACGGGTACTAACTACCACGGGTACTAACGACAACTGATACATACCTCCAAGGGAAATAACAACAACGGATACTAACTGCTATGGATACTAACTGCCACCGGTACTAACAACAACGGATACTAACAACACTGAGTGCTAACAACAACGGATACTAACTACCACGGGTACTAACATCAACGGATACTAACTACAACGGGTACTAACAACAACAGGTAATAACTACAACATATACTAACTACAAAGGATACTAACAACAACGGATACTAACTACAACGGGTACTTACAACAATGTATACTGACAACAACGGATACTAACTACCAGGAATACTAAAAACAGCGGATACTAACTAACACGGGAACTAACAACATCGGATACTAACTACAACGGATACTAACTACAACGGGTACTAACTACCACGGGTACAACAACAACGGATACTAACAACACTGAGTGCTAACAACAACGGATACTAACTACCACGGGTACTAACATCAACGGATACTAACTACAACGGGTACTAACAACAACAGGTAATAACTACAACATATACTAACTACAAAGGATACTAACAACAACTGATACTAACAACAAGGGGTACCAACTACAACGGGTACTTACAACAAGGTATACTGACAACAACGGATACTAACTACCAGGAATACTAAATACAGCGGATACTAACTAACACGGGAACTAACAACATCGGATACTAACTACAACGGATACTAACTACAACGGGTAC
Organism: Mactromeris polynyma; assembly: GCA_032209605.1. Classification (NCBI taxonomy): domain Eukaryota; kingdom Metazoa; phylum Mollusca; class Bivalvia; order Venerida; family Mactridae; genus Mactromeris; species Mactromeris polynyma. The sequence goes on along the minus strand of JASFXZ010000013.1, from coordinate 2,633,106 downwards.
TAACTACCACGGGTACATCAACAACGGATACTAACTACCACGGATACTAACAACAACGGGTACTCTCAACAACGGGTACTCACAACAACGGGTACTTATAACAACGGGTACTAACTACAACGGGTACTAACTACACCGGGTACCCAATACAACGGAAACTAACTACCACAAGTACTATCAACAACGGATACTAACTACAACGGATATTCACAACGACGGGTACTGACAACAACGGATGCTCACAACAACAGGTTATCACAACAACGGATATTCACAACAACGGATATTCACAACAACGGATACTAACAACAACGGATACTGACAACACTGAGTGCTAACAACAACGGATACTAACTACCAAGGGTACTAACATCAACGGATACTAACTACAACGGGTACTAACAACAACAGGTAATTACTACAACATATACTAACTACAAAGGATACTAACAACAACTGATACTAACAACAACAGGTTATCACAACAACGGATATTCACAACAACGGATACTCACAACAACGGGTACTCATAACAACGGATTCTAACTACCACGGGTACTAACTACAAAGGGTACTCAAAACAATGGATATTAACTACAACGGCTATTAACTAAAATGGATACTAACTTCTACGGGTACTAACAACAACGGATACTTACCCCCACGGGAACTAACAACAACGGATACTTACTACCACGGTTACTTACTACAACGGATACTGACTACAACGGGTACTAACATCAACAAATACTAACTACCACCGGTACTAACAACAACGGAAGCTAACTACCAAGCAAACTAGTTACAACAGGTACTAACTACAACGGTTACTAATAACAACGGATACTAACTACCATGGGAACTAACTCAAACGGACACTAACTATAACGGATTCTAACTACCATGGTTACTAACTACAACGGATACTAACAACAACGGATACTAACTACCATGGGAACTAACTACAAGGGACACTAACTACAACTTATACTTATTACCACGGGTACTAACTACAACGGGTACTAACAACAATGGGTACTAACTGCCACGGGTACCAACTACATCGGGAACTAACAACAACGGGTACTTCAACAACGGATACTTACTACAACTTGTACTAACAATAACGGGTACTAACATAAACGGATACTAACAACCACGGGTACTGACAACAACGTATACAAACAACAACCGGTACTAACTTCAACGGGTACTAACAACACCGAGTACTAACAACAACGGATACTAACTACCACGGGTACTAACAAAAACGGATACTAACTACAAAGGATACTAACAACAACTGATACTAACAACAACGGATACTAACTACAGCAGATACTAACAACAACGGATACTAACTATTTCAGGAACTAACAACAACGGATACTAACTACAACGGGTACTAACAACAACGGGTATTAACTACAACAGATACTAACTGCCACGGGTACTAACTGCCACGGGTACTATCAACAACGGGTGCTAACAACACTGAGTATTAACAACAACGGATACTAACTACCACGGGTACTAACAACAACGTATACTAACTACAAAGGATACTAACAAAAACGGATAATAACTACCATGGGAACTAACTACAAGGGACACTAACTACAACTTATACTTATTACCACGGGTACTAACTACAACGGGTACTAACAACAATGGGTACTAACTGCCACGGGTACCAACTACATCGGGAACTAACAACAACGGGTACTTCAACAACGGATACTTACTTCAACTTGTACTAACAATAACGGGTACTAACATAAACGGATACTAACAAACACGGGTACTGACAACAACGTATACAAACAACAACCGGTACTACTTCAACGGGTACTAACATTACTGAGTACTAACAACAACGGATACTAACTACCACGGGTACTAACAAAAACGGATACTAACTACAAAGGATACTAACAACAGCTGATACTAACAACAACGGATACTAACTACAGCAGATACTAACAACAACGGATACTAACTATTTCAGGAACTAACAACAACGGATACTAACTGCAACGGGTACTAACAACAACGGGTATTAACTACAACAGATACTAACTGCCACGGGTACTAACTGCCACGGGTACTATCAACAACGGGTGCTAACAACACTGAGTATTAACAACAACGGATACTAACTACCACGGGTACTAACAACAACGTATACTAACTACAAAGGATACTAACAAAAACGGATAATAACTACAAAGGATACTAACAAGAACTGCTACTAACTACTACGGGTACTTACAACAATGGATACTAACTACAATGGATACTAACAACAACGGGTACTTACTACCACGGTTACTTACTACAACGGATACTGACTACAACGGGTACTAACATCAACAAATACTAACTACCACCGGTACTAACAACAACGGAAGCTAACTACCAAGCAAACTAGTTACAACAGGTACTAACTACAACGGTTACTAATAACAACGGATACTAACTACCATGGGAACTAACTCAAACGGACACTAACTATAACGGATTCTAACTACCATGGTTACTAACTACAACGGATACTAACAACAACGGATACTAACTACCATGGGAACTAACTACAAGGGACACTAACTACAACTTATACTTATTACCACGGGTACTAACTACAACGGGTACTAACAACAATGGGTACTAACTGCCACGGGTACCAACTACATCGGGAACTAACAACAACGGGTACTTCAACAACGGATACTTACTACAACTTGTACTAACAATAACGGGTACTAACATAAACGGATACTAACAACCACGGGTACTGACAACAACGTATACAAACAACAACCGGTACTAACTTCAACGGGTACTAACAACACTGAGTACTAACAACAACGGATACTAACTACCACGGGTACTAACAAAAACGGATACTAACTACAAAGGATACTAACAACAACTGATACTAACAACAACGGATACTAACTACAGCAGATACTAACAACAACGGATACTAACTATTTCAGGAACTAACAACAACGGATACTAACTACAACGGGTACTAACAACAACGGGTATTAACTACAACAGATACTAACTGCCACGGGTACTAACTGCCACGGGTACTATCAACAACGGGTGCTAACAACACTGAGTATTAACAACAACGTATACTTACTACAAAGGATACTAACAAAAACGGATAATAACTACCATGGGAACTAACTACAAGGGACACTAACTACAACTTATACTTATTACCACGGGTACTAACTACAACGGGTACTAACAACAATGGGTACTAACTGCCACGGGTACCAACTACATCGGGAACTAACAACAACGGGTACTTCAACAACGGATACTTACTACAACTTGTACTAACAATAACGGGTACTAACATAAACGGATACTAACAAACACGGGTACTGACAACAACGTATACAAACAACAACCGGTACTAACTTCAACGGGTACTAACAACACTGAGTACTAACAACAACGGATACTAACTACCACGGGTACTAACAAAAACGGATACTAACTACAAAGGATACTAACAACAACTGATACTAACAACAACGGATACTAACTACAGCAGATACTAACAACAACGGATACTAACTATTTCAGGAACTAACAACAACGGATACTAACTGCAACGGGTACTAACAACAACGGGTATTAACTACAACAGATACTAACTGCCACGGGTACTAACTGCCACGGGTACTATCAACAACGGGTGCTAACAACACTGAGTATTAACAACAACGGATACTAACTACCACGGGTACTAACAACAACGTATACTAACTACAAAGGATACTAACAAAAACGGATAATAACTACAAAGGATACTAACAAGAACTGCTACTAACTACTACGGGTACTTACAACAATGGATACTAACTACAATGGATACTAACAACAACGGGTACTTACAACAACGTATACTGACAACAACGGATACTAACTACCAGGAAAACTAACTACAACGGATACTAACTAACACGGTTACTAACAACAACCGATACAAACAACAACAGGTACTAATGTAGCCAGGCTATTAACCTTTCACAAAGTTGGTCAGTACATTGGCTGGGAATATATGCAGGTGTAGATAGGAATTTACTTGGTACGCCTGAGGTTAATTCAACGCAAATTCCCTGAGTCAGGATCTCTGACACATTTGGTTATCCGTTAGAAACAGGGTAGAATTACGCATCCCATCAGTCAATTAGTGAGTGACGTGGTTGGCAAATAAGGTTATGGCTTTCGGGATTGGTCAGTATTGTCCGAAATACAGTAAGAAAGATACTGATAATTTCCGCGCACGAAGGAAAAAGTAGAGTCGGTCTTGGGAGCTCTGAGAAACCAGTCATGTTAACATCAAGAAGTTATAGAGAAACAGTAAGATTAAAGTTTGGGATTGAAGTTGGGAACTTATTAATAAGTGTGGACTTTTACTTACCGTAGTTATCAATAGTATTAACTCTGTGGTACGTTGTAATTGGATTATACGTATGTATGTAATAAAAGTGTGTAAACCTATTGGACTTGGTCAGTGTGAACCACGCAAGATATACATATTACCTAAACTCGGAATTTCGTAACCTTAATTCACTACAGGTTGTACTTACGGCACAACCACAACAGAGAACAATATCTAAGAATATACTCAAGGTAATATCTGGTAGAAAATCGGTATTTAGAAGGTAATACTAACTATAACGGGTACTAACAACAACAGATACTAACTGTCACGGGTACTAACTACAACGGGAACTAACAACAACGGGTACTTCAACAACGGATACTTACTACAACGGGTACTAACAACTACAGGTACTTACAACAACGGATACTAACAACACTGAGTGCTAACAACAACGGATACTAACTACCACGACGGGTACTAACAACAACGGATACTAACTACAACGGGTCCTAACAACAACGGGTACTAACTACAACAGATACTAACTGCCACGGATACTGACTGCCATGGGTACTAACAACAACGGGTACTAACAACACTGAGTACTAACAACAATGGATACTATCTACCACGGGTACTAACAACAGCGGATACTCACTACAAAGGATACTAACAACAACTGATACTAACAACAACGGATACTAACTACAACGTATACTGACAACAACGGATACTAACTACCAGGAATACTAACTACAACGGATACTAACTAACACGGGAACTAACAACATCGGATACTAACTACAACGGATACTAACTACCAGGAATACTAACTACAATGTATACTAACTAACACGGGAACTAACAACATCGGATACTAACTACAACGGATACTAACTACAACGGGTACTAACTAACACGGGTACAACAGCAACGGATACTAACTACCACGGGTACTAACAACAACGGATACTAACTACAACGGATACAAACAACAACTGGTAATAACAACTGCGCATACTAACAACAACGGATACTAACAACAACGGATACTAACAATAACGGGAACTAACTACAACGGGTACTAACAACAACGCATACTAACAACAACGGATACTAACAATAACTGGTACTAACTACAACGGGTACTAACAACAACTGGTACTAACAACAGCGCATACTAACAACAACGGATACTAACAATAACTGGTACTAACTACAACGAGTACTAACTACAACTGGTACTAACAACAGCGCATACTAACAACAACGGATACTAACAATAACTGGTACTAACTACAACGGGTACTAACTACAATGGGTACTAACAACAGCGCATACTGACAACAACGGATACTAACAACAGCGCATACTAACTACAACGGGTACTAACAACAGCGCATACTAACAACAACGGATACTAACAATTACTGGTACTAACTACAACGGGTACTAACTACAACTGGTACTAACAACAGCGCATACTAACAACAACGGATACTAATAACAATGGATACTAACAACAACGGATACTAACAATAACTGGTACTAACTACAACGGGTACTAACTACAACTGGTACTAACAACAGCGCATACTAACAACAACGGATACTAACAATAACTGGTACTAACTACAACGGGTACTAACTACAACTGGTACTAACAACAGCGCATACTAACAACAACGGATACTAACAATAACTGGTACTAACTACAACGGGTACTAACTACAACTGGTACTAACAACAGCGCATACTAACAACAACGGATACTAACAATAACTGGTACTAACTACAACGGGTACTAACTACAACTGGTACTAACAACAGCGCATACTAACAACAACGGATACTAACAATAACTGGTACTAACTACAACGGGTACTAACTACAACTGGTACTAACAACAGCGCATACTAACAACAACGGATACTAACAATAACTCACAGGTACTAACTACAACTTGTACTAACTACAACTTGTACTAACGACAGCGCATACTAACAACAACGGATACTAACAATAACTGGTACTAACTACAACGGGTACTAACAACAACGCATACTAACAACAACGGATACTAAAACTAACTGGTACTAACTACAACGGGTACTAACAACAACTGGTACTAACAACAGCGCATACTAACAACAACGGATACTAACAATAACTGGTACTAACTACAACGGGTACTAACTACAACTGGTACTAACAACAGCGCATACTAACAACAACGGATACTTACAATAACTGGTACTAACTACAACTTGTACTAACTACAACTGGTACTAACAACATCGGATACTAACTACAACGGATACTAACTACAACGGGTACTAACTAACACGGGTACAACAGCAACGGATACTAACTACCACGGGTACTAACAACAATGGATACTAACTACAACGGATACCAACAACAACTGGTACTAACAACTGCGCATACTAACAACAACGGATACTAACAACAACGGATACTAACAACAACGGATACTAACAATAACTGGTACTAACTACAACTGGTACTAACAACAGCGCATACTAACAACAACCGATACTTGCAATAACTCACAGGTACTAACTACAACGGGTACTAACTACAACTGGTACTAACAACAGCGCATACTAACAACAACGGATACTAACAATAACTCACAGGTACTAACTACAACTTGTACTAACTACAACTTGTACTAACGACAGCGCATACTAACAACAACGGATACTAACAATAACTGGTACTAACTACAACGGGTACTAACAACAACGCATACTAACAACAACGGATACTAACACTAACTGGTACTAACTACAACGGGTACTAACAACAACTGGTACTAACAACAGCGCATACTAACAACAACGGATACTAACAATATCTGGTACTAACTACAACGGGTACTAACTACAACTGGTACTAACAACAGCGCATACTAACAACAACGGATACTTACAATAACTGGTACTAACTACAACTTGTACTAACTACAACTGGTACTAACAACATCGGATACTAACTACAACGGATACTAACTACAACGGGTACTAACTAACACGGGTACAACAGCAACGGATACTAACTACCACGGGTACTGACAACAATGGATACTAACTACAACGGATACCAACAACAACTGGTACTAACAACTGCGCATACTAACAACAACGGATACTAACAACAACGGATACTAACAATAACGGGTACTAACTACAACTGGTACTAACAACAGCGCATACTAACAACAACGGATACTTGCAATAACTCACAGGTACTAACTACAACGGGTACTAACTACAACTGGTACTAACAACAGCGCATACTAACAACAACGGATACTAACAATAACTCACAGGTACTAACTACAACTTGTACTAACTACAACTGGTACTAACAACAGCGCATAATAACAACAACGGATACTAACAATAACTGGTACTAACTACAACGGGTACTAACTACAACTGGTACTAACAACAGCGCATACTAACAACAACGGATACGAACAATAACTGGTACTAACTACAACGGGTACTAACTACAACTAGTATTAACAACAGCGCATACTAACAACAACGGATACTTACAATAACTGGTACTAACTACAACTTGTACTAACTACAACTGGTACTAACAACAGCGCATACTAACAACAAGGGATACTAACACTAACTCACAGGCACTAATTACAACTTGTACTAACTACAACTGGTACTAACAACAGCGCATGCTAACAACAACGGATACTAACAATAACTGGTACTAACTACAACGGGTACTAACTACCACTGGTACTAACAACAACGGATGCTAACAATAACTGGTACTAACTACAATGGGTACTAACAACAACGGGTACGAACAACAATGGACAACAACGGATACTAACAATAACTGGTACTAACTACAACGGGTACTAACAACAACGGGTACGAACAACAATGGTAACCAACAACAACGGGTAAGAACAACTACGTGTAGTAACAACAACGGGTACTAACAACAACGGGTACGAACAACAATGGTAACCAACAACAACGGGTAAGAACAACTACGTGTAGTAACAACAACGGGTACTAACTGCAACGGATACTATGCACAACAGGTACAAACAACAAAGGGTACTTACTTCAACGGGTACTATCTACTGCGGCTGCTAACAACAACGAGTAATAAAAGCAACTTATACTAGCAACACTGTGTTCTAACTACAGTGTGTACTAACAACTCAGTGTACTGACTGCAGCGGGTCATATGTTTAAGGCACTACTTGTATTTGCCATAAGGCACTACTTGTATTTGCAATGGGAAATAACTGTCAAGTATACTAAATGCAACTGGTCTTGACTAACGTAGTTCAAACGTGGTTACTACGAATGTTTGCTACAATGTGTTCTGAATGAAACGGTTGCTTGATACTACGTGTAGGCCTACTAACTAACGCATTACATAAAATAGAAATAATAACGTCATTGAAATCATTACGAACACTTTTTGCAGTTATACATATTTTCCTCACCTAATTTATTGTATCGACATGTTGCTGATCACAGGATAATGTACATCTCAAACATGTTGCTGATCACAGGATAATGTACATCTCAAACATGTTGCTGATCACAGGATAATGTACATCTCAAACATGTTGCTGATCACAGGATAATGTACATCTCAAACATGTTGCTGATCACAGGATAATGTACATCTCAAACAGGTTGCTTATCATAGGATAATGTACATCTCAAACATGTTGCTGATCACAGGATAATGTACACCTGAAACAAGTGACAAGTACAATGCCAAACCTGTAATGTTAATGCAAGTATACATTTCAGTAAGTGGAAATATTGGGTTCGAGTCCCGACGGGGATTTCACAGTACAACAGACAAGTGTTTAACAGTAACTAATATCAAATATAGAAGTGTTTCATGTCTCGTCAGTCCGGTGTACGTAGGGACAGGCGCAACTGTAACATTTAGACTCAGATCTGTAAATAAGTTACGATGTAAAAAGTATAAAATGAAGCGTATTTAGAATTAAGACAAAAATACACATTAATTGAAGAAAAAATAACCATTGATACTCAAATATGTGACTTTTTGAAGGTCTGTCTTAATTCTTCAATTTTTATTGCATGTCAACATGTAGCTGTTCACAAGTTGTGTACACATCATGTCAATACTTCTTGCATCAATGGCATTGTCTAAACATTCGAGGTTTAGTTATACAATCCCCATCAATCCAAATATGTTTTCCATTTCGCTGAAATTGACATTTATGTAAAATATTTAGGTTTTTAAGACATTCACGAAAATTAATAAATTGCTTTTAATTTTGCAAATTCCATTTCCAATCCTACACATGTATTTACTAAATGCCTATTATATCAATGTCTGATTATTTAAAATCGTCATCCTCAGTATAGTAACCTAACGTTTGTTATTGAAGGTTCAATAGTTAAATGTTTTTGTTCATAATTTACAAAATAATAAATCTTTTTTTCAAACATTGTGACTATGATACATGTATATCCATAACGGATACACTGCTGTGTACAGAGCCGCGTCTAAATGTAAAAATGCAGAACTAGAAATGTACATACATGCACTTACATTAAGTGCCAAAATGTATATAAAGTTATTTAAGACGTGGCACTGACTGTCTTCCATATTAACGCCATAGACTTTTGCGTTCACCAGACTTTAATTAAATGTGAGACAATAAATAGAATTAATGTCTACATTAACCGACGGACGGACTGACGGACGGACTGACGGACGGACGGTTGGATGAACGCACTGATGTGCCGTTATATATGACAATAGGACAAACGGCATAAAACGGCTTTAAAACCCAATACAATTTGAAAGAAATTCAAGGTATACTCACGTGACACGCACATTGGTCTATTTGATGTTATAATTGCTATAGTGTAACTGTTAATGCAAGAATACTTCCCATTTAGCGGAAATATTGGGTTCGAGTCCTGCCTGGCGGAGTAAAAATTGTTGTCGATTTTCCCAATGGTTTACACACCCGTCAAATGATTAATTTATCTGATGAGTCGACAAGGTAGATATACGTAGACACAGGTAAATCTATTATGTTCATATACAGAACAATACATTTAATGCAATGTAAAGGAGATCCTTAAAATGCCTGTAAAATAACACCGGAGAACACATTGTAATGGAAGATGAAATGAAGATTGCTGCCCAACAATCTCAATTATAATATTTCAACGAGTATATATGCTTTGTTGTGGTTGCACGGTACAGACGAGAGAATTATGAGTCTATGTGGCATATAGCAATGATTATTATATATATATATAATATTATATGGAGAAATTTAATAATCACAGAATAGTAATTAATACTGAAGCTATCAAATGGGAATGTATTGTATACATCAGACTTATATCAAGGGAGATAACCTGTACATACCATCATTGTAATGCCACGGTATCATCAGACTTATATCAAGGGAGATAACCTGTACATACCGTCATTGTAATGCCACGGTATCATCGAACAATACAAAGCTTCTTTTTATCCACCATCAACCTTAACGAAGACAAAACCAAGAAATAAAGATGAAATAATTCAGGGATATGAAGAAAGTTGAGAGACTTACATCAAAACTGCAGATTTATAATGAGAACTAGCACAGAAAGGTTCATCACGCTCAACAATTCAACATTGTAACCCTTGCGATTTATTGCATGGGACTTTCACTGATTTCCCTCAAGACAGTCACATATTATGTCATTGAAATAAAATAACAACTTTTAACGGAACATATATACATGTTATTTGTCATTAGATGGATTAAATTACATGTACAGAACATTGGGAACATTAAAGTGTATATGAAAATAGTTTACCGACAACCGGAATGCTACTCAAAACAGACTCGTATGCGTGACGTCTTCACAAAGATCCTTGCAAAATACTGAATATCGTAATAATGAGTACATTTATTTATATTTGTTATTTAATGTTCATTTTGTACTGATTCGAATTGTATATATGTTTCATATTCAATTTCCAAAGGTTAAGACCGGGTGTACTTTGTCTAACTTTTTAAAATCAAAACATCCAAACTAAGGTGTATTCGGAGAGGATTTATTTGCCTTAGGTAATAGATATGATACATGCCTTTGTTTTAATTGCTTAGTATAATTATCTAACAAATGTTTGATGTTCTTAAAATAATTGTTCAATACAGTTTGTGAAGACCGCCCAGGAACTACCTCTCAGCAGACGGTAAGAAACAAGTATAACAACAAAGTTTGTGAATACCGCCCAGGAACTACCTCTCAGCAGACGGTAAGAAACAAGTATAACAACAAAGTTTGTGAATACCACCCAGGAACTACCTCTCAGCAGACGGTAAGAAACAAGCATAACAACAAAGTTTGTGAATACCGCCCAGGAACTACCTCTCAGCAGACGGTAAGAAACAAGTATAACAACAAAGTTTGTGAATACCGCCCAGGAACTACCTCTCAGCAGACGGTAAGAAACAAGTATAACAACAAAGTTTGTGAATACCGCCCAAGAACTACCTCTCAGCAGACGGTAAGAAACAAGTATAACAACAAAGTTTGTGAATACCGCCCAGGAACTACCTCTCAGCAGACGGTAAGAAACAAGTATAACAACACATATTCAATACTTGTGTTGACAAGTACTCCAAGTCTGTAGAAATTGACATAATAATTATTACAATATAACTTACTGGATTGTAATAACTATCTTCTTCTAAATGCGAACTTCGGCAGTTTTGTCTTGTGGTAAAATGTATAGCAAGCAGATAGCTCGACTCTATCCCTGTAAAGTTCACTATATATCAGTCAATTTTACGTCTAACTTTGACCAAATCTTACACACATGTATAGTATGACTGAATGAGTGTACAGAATGGACGACAATCACGTAAATTACATGGACACTCAGTGTAATGTACAACCCGCTTCGGATAGTTTGGATAAACACGTCATCATAATTATTTCACGGTATCGAATGTTTATACAATACGAAGTTAATCTTGTAATAGTATAAATATTCACTCGAGTTCTCCTGTAAATCCTTAATTTGCGTATTGCTGAATTATGCCATTAGATCGTATTATGTATAGAATATAAAATGATAAAAAGAAACTGCTAATCTATACTGAAACGAAAAAGAAAGTGTGCACTTGGTTAGAGGGAATTCTTTTATACTTATAGAAGCAAAATATTGGCAAATTTGGTATCAAAATGTGCAAAAATGTATTGGCAACACGATGTTTTACTTTTAAGTGAAATTTGATAATTATCAGAACATTGTTTTACGTGTGAATAACGTAGGGGTGAAAAGTAAAAGTTGCAGATTTGTAATGTTTTGTAACTGCTTTTTTGCCTTCGGATATTTGTCAAGTTACGTGACAATTAATCAGTATCTGTTGTGGCCTCCTCGTCTACGGATCAACGCAAGTATTCTAGATCGCATGGACCTGACGTAACGTCTTATGACGTCGGCGGAAATGGCGTTCCATTCATGAACTAAGGCTGCACACAAGTCATTGATATTGTTACGCCCTCGGTATGTGTGCGAAAATGTCGTTGTATGAGTGCTGATACACGAACTGGTGTGAACTACTGAGTTGGAATACTGTTAGATAACCGTTGGACTTCCGGTTAAAGATCTATACTAGTATGTAAATAAATAAACTCAAGCCATGAAAACTAAAACAAAGACTATGAGATTCGTTTCAAAGAGTTTTACTCTCTATTAATATTGGTATCTATAGATAACTAACTAGTACACATCTAAACAACAAACAAACTAGTCGGCGCATCCACTAAGTCACATATAATAAAATGAGTTTAGAGATTGTTACTACAGTGTAATGATTACTTGAGGTATCAAAAATATAAGATAATGTATAGAAGTTGTTTAATGAGTTACTTAAAATAAGATTTGAAAATGCACCTTTAAAGGAAAAAATAGACAAACGGTCTCTGAGAAACAAAAGTATTTGAAGTCCCCGACTGACGGGCAGTGGAGCTTATATACTCCTAAGATATCCACAGCCCACAGTGTGGCACTCACAATCCACAGTGTGGCACTCACAGTCCACAGTGTGGCACTCACAATCCACAGTGTGGCACTCACAATCCACAGTGTGGCACTCACAGCCCACAGTGTGGCACTCACAATCCACAGTGTGGCACTCACAATCCACAGTGTGGCACTCACAATCCACAGTGTGGCACTCACAATCCACAGTGTGGCACTCACAGCCCACAGTGTGGCACTCACAATCCACAGTGTGGCACTCACAATCCACAGTGTGGCACTCACAGTCCACAACTGTGGCGTTGTGGTCCACAGTCCACAGTGTGGGTCGTGGCAAAAAGAACGTCAGGTGCTTGTTATCAAAATAAACAATAATACAGGCCTTAACGTATAAAATACTCTTAAACAATATAAATTAAACATCAAATAACCTCATAAGGCCTTTTCCGGGCACTCTTCAAAGAAAACATCTTAACAGGTACTGATAAAATATCGAAACAGCGGTGCAGTAGACTGTGGTGGTTGCTAAGTAACCATCACAGTGAAAATCCAACATGGCTGACAAATGGTCGCGTCTATATAGGATCGTTTTCTGGATCACGGTTGTCTAAAAGGTATCGATTTGTGGATCAATGTCGTAAAATTTACTGAGACTCAAAAAACTTTACTACTCGTTTATCAACGCATAATAACACTCATAAAATATTATTTTTATAATAAAGTGTTTGTTTAGGTCGTAATTTGTCTAATTTCTTACGCAGTATATAATACGTAAAAGGTAACTGGAAGTGGATCACCTCATGGGGAAGTACACGATTGGCTGAGACATACTGAATGACTGTTTGATTATTTTAAATTAACATTATTTAAGTTAAAGCTATTCCGTGATGTTAATTTAATAAAAAAGCATCCTTTTATCTGGTACATGTATCAGTAAGTTGACCACTGGGTATATTTGGTAACATACTCTGGATAACAAAGTCTAAGGTAACAGAAAGTGGATCACTGGTCTATAAGGTAATTGGAAGTGGATCACTCTGTCTATAAGGTAACAGAAAGTGGATCACTGGTCTATATGGTAATTGAAAGTGGATCACTCTGTCTATAAGGTAACAGAAAGTGGATCACTCTGTCTATAAGGTAATAGAAAGTGGATCACTCTATCTATAAGGTAACGGAAAGTGGATCACTGGTCTATATGGTAATTGAAAGTGGATCACTCTGTCTATAAGGTAACAGAAAGTGGATCACTGGGTCTATAAGGTTATAGAAAGTGGATCACTCTGTCTATAAGGTAACAGAAAGTGGATCACTGGGTCTATATGGTAATAGAAAGTGGATCACTCTGTCTATAAGGTCACAGAAAGTGGATCACTCTGTCTATAAGGTAACAGAAAGTGGATCACTGGTCTATATGGTAATTGAAAGTGGATCACTCAGTCAATAAGGTAACAGAAAGTGGATCACTGGGTCTATAAGGTAATAGAAAGTGGATCACTCTATCTATAAGGTAACGGAAAGTGGATCACTGGGTCTATATGGTAATAGAAAGTGGATCACTAGGTCTATAAGGTAATAGAAAGTGGATCACTCTGTCTATAAGGTAACAGAAAGTGGATCACTCTGTCTATAAGGTAATAGAAAGTGGATCACTCTGTCTATAAGGTAACAGAAAGTGGATCACTCTGTCTATAAGGTAATAGAAAGTGGATCACTGGGTCTATAAGGTAACAGAAAGTGGATCAGTCAGTCTATAAGGTAATAGAAAGTGGATCACTGGGTCTATAAGGTAACAGAAAGTGGATCACTGGGTCTATAAGGTAATAGAAAGTAGATCACTCTGTCTATAAGGTAACAGAAAGTGGATCACTGGGTCTATAAGGTAATAGAAAGTGGATCACTCTGTCTATAAGGTAACAGAAAGTGGATCACTGGGTCTATATGGTAATAGAAAGTGGATCACTGGGTCTATATGGTAATAGAAAGTGGATCACTCTGTCTATAAGGTAATAGAAAGTGGATCACTCTGTCTATAAGGTAACAGAAAGTGGATCACTGGGTCTATAAGGTAATAGAAAGTGGATCACTAGGTCTATAAGGTAATAGAAAGTGGATCACTGGGTCTATAAGGTAATAGAAAGTGGATCACTAGGTCTATAAGGTAATAGAAAGTGGATCACTCTGTCTATAAGGTAACAGAAAGTGGATCACTCTGTCTATAAGGTAATAGAAAGTGGATCACTAGGTCTATAAGGTAATAGAAATTGGATCACTCTGTCTATAAGGTAATAGAAAGTGGATCACTAGGTCTATAAGGTAATAGAAATTGGATCACTGGTCTATAAGGTAATAGAAAGTGGATCACTCAGTCTATAAGGTAATAGAAAGTGGATCACTGGTCTATAAGGTAATAGAAAGTGGATCACTCTGTCTATAAGGTAACAGAAAGTGGATCACTTGGTCTATAAGGTAATAGAAAGTGAATCACTGGGTCTATACGGTAATAGAAAGTGGATCACTCTGTCTATAAGGTAATAGAAAGTGGATCATTCTGTCTATAAGGTAATAGAAAGTGGATCACTGGGTCTATAAGGTAATAGAAAGTGGATCACTAGGTCTATAAGGTAATAGAAAGTGGATCACTGGGTCTATATGGTAATAGAAAGTGGATCAATCTGTCTATAAGGTAACAGAAAGTGGATCACTGGGTCTATAAGGTAATAGAAAGTGGATCACTCTGTCTATAAGGTAACAGAAAGTGGATCACTGGGTCTATAAGGTAATAGAAAGTGGATCACTCAGTCAATAAGGTAACAGAAAGTGGATCACTGGGTCTATATGGTAATAGAAAGTGGATCACTCAGTCTATAAGGTAATAGAAAGTGGATCACTAGGTCTATAAGGTAATAGAAAGTGGATCACTCTGTCTATAAGGTAACAGAAAGTGGATCACTCTGTCTATAAGGTAATAGAAAGTGGATCACTAGGTCTATAAGGTAATAGAAATTGGATCACTGGTCTATAAGGTAATAGAAAGTGGATCACTCAGTCTATAAGGTAATAGAAAGTGGATCACTGGTCTATAAGGTAATAGAAAGTGGATCACTCTGTCTATAAGGTAACAGAAAGTGGATCACTTGGTCTATAAGGTAATAGAAAGTGAATCACTGGGTCTATACGGTAATAGAAAGTGGATCACTCTGTCTATAAGGTAATAGAAAGTGGATCATTCTGTCTATAAGGTAATAGAAAGTGGATCATTCTGTCTATAAGGTAATAGAAAGTGGATCACTGGGTCTATAAGGTAATAGAAAGTGGATCACTAGGTCTATAAGGTAATAGAAAGTGGATCACTGGGTCTATATGGTAATAGAAAGTGGATCAATCTGTCTATAAGGTAACAGAAAGTGGATCACTGGGTCTATAAGGTAATAGAAAGTGGATCACTCTGTCTATAAGGTAACAGAAAGTGGATCACTGGGTCTATAAGGTAATAGAAAGTGGATCACTCAGTCAATAAGGTAACAGAAAGTGGATCACTGGGTCTATATGGTAATAGAAAGTGGATCACTCAGTCTATAAGGTAACAGAAAGTGGATCACTCTGTCTATAAGGTAACAGAAAGTGGATCGCTTGGTCTATATGGTTACAGAGAGTAGATTGCTTTGTCTTTATGGTTACAGAAAGTTGATCAACATCTTTGTCTACTGTGGAACCATTAATAGTTTGTAGAGGTTTATTTTTTGCGTAGTTAGCGCTAATACTTATGCCCAATTTAAGATACCGCAAAAAGTGATTTAGCAGTAACATCTGTGAATGAAATTTGAAATGCGCGATTTTAAGACCACTGGGAAATGTCTTTATCAGTGTTTCCTATAATATAGTGCCAGCGAAATTAAATAATTTCACAGTATATGGTATTTGGAAGTGGATCAGTGTTTAATACATGGTATTTGAAAAATGATCTTATGGACACTACCCAGTCACATAATCCTTACACCAAGCAAACCAGTAGATACATGGAACTATATTTGCTGATTGTCAAGCAAGGGATATTTACCAGTACCTTGTTTATGACTTTGGTATGATGCGGCAGGGGAATTAACCTTGGACCCCTCACACTAGAAGCAGATGTTCATCCACTAGAGGCAGACATACAAGCAACAAGGTATATAAGTACAAACAAGACAAGAGATTTGTTTCATTTTCTATTATTATTATTTTTCTTAGTATGTCTATTTTGAACATGTGAGATAAAAGTTTGCAATAATACTTGTGTAAAAGAACAAGAAAATAATAAAAGGATGTTCCTCTAAAGTCTAGACCAGAATGAATAAAAAGGGCTAAAGAGCCCAAAAATATTTTTCACATCTAGAAAAGAAAAGGTTGAAGTAAAATCTATCAAACAGTGAATGCTGAATTAATAACAAGCACTGCACAATTTTATGATACACCAAAAGCTGTCCATAGAAAGCATGCTCAACTTTTCACATTTGATAGTAATACTGTCAGTTTCACCTTTTTATTAAGCATTCATCTGTTAAGGTAGTGGAAGTGTAATACACATATCTTCAAATGTTGTTGCTTTGGCAATTTTTATAAACGCACACACTAAACAAGCATTATGTGAAAAATAAAAAAATCTAACCTCAAGTTAAAAAAAATCAGTATGGTCGATCATACGCTGAGAGCAAAATGAAATGTTCTAGGATTATTAACTTACTAAAACTACTATAAAATCCTAAGATTTTATATTATTTCAAAACAAAATGATTTCTCATATGCTGAAACAATATATTGCAAGAAAATAAGAACAGAGAAAAGTAAAACAGTTGACTTAAGAAAAGTATGTAACAAAAAACAACAACATGATTATTACAATGTACATGTACTTGAATAAGGACTGCAAATTTTCTTTCACTTGACAAAACATACAACTTTTAACATCCTAAAAATTGCTTTGTCTATAGTCAAATAAAATATATGTTCACCATCAAATTATCAAAAGAGGACATATTGTGTGACCCCATCCCATCTATTGTGTGTACTTTGTCGACATAAAGATAGATAGATAGATGTCTTCATTTCCTCCAAATAATTTGAAGAGCATAATAAATACATACATTACAACAAACAAGATTATGTACAGGTAACGATGAACAACATAGTACATAATTATAATAGTATACAAAGATGAGTTATGTTAATAATAAGAAACATACAATGTATAGCTAATTAAATCTGGGCATGTAAAAGCTTATTTCAATTGACACACAAAACTTAACGAAAGCGAAATTCAAGCAGAATTGTCATATATAAGCTTTTACAACACTGTGAACAGAACATATGAACATGCTTAAGGCGAAAACGAAATAAAGCATATCCTGCTGTACGCAGAATTTAGTACGACCAGATGAGATTAAACATATTACATACAAAACATACATCATGATTATCTACATAATATGCAACAATATATAATACTGGTACTATAACAAAATATTCACTTTCTTTTTACATACTGATTTTTATACACCAGGCTGAATAGACCCAAGTTTCTGCGTAATAGTTAAATACTGTATTTACAAAACATTCATCATGATTATCTACATAATATGCAACAATATATAATACTGGTACTATAACAAAATATTCACTTTCTTTTTACATACTGATTTTTATACACCAGGCCGAATAGACCCAAGTTTCCGGTTATAGTTAAATACTGTATTTCATGAGACCGCTAAGTCGAGCGTGATTTACACAAGCAACGATGGCATAACAGCCTAACCTATCAATACACAGCAGTAATATTCCTTTTATATAACTTACAAAGTGAAAATAAACTTTTATATGCAAAAACAGATGCATATAAACGGATTGAATGTGTTATGTTGACGTATTATCGATGCTCTTCAACAAAGTTTTACTTTAAATCAAGGACGCTTGTTTGTTCTTGCTTCTTTCTGCACCTGAAAATTAATTAAGAAATGAAATATGAGTTAGCGTTGTATACGAGCTCTTATACAATGGCTTGGAGTTTTGACCCAGGAATTAACCACGAAGGCCGTAGGCCTGAGTGGTTAATATCAACGCGTCAGAACGACAACACGTTGTATAAGAGCTCGTATAAAACGCTAAGTCATATTCCATTTCGATTCTAACATGATTTAGTATGTAGTTACATCTTAAGAGAGCACTACTTTGCCAGAGTATGTAGTTACTTTACTTGTTTACGTCTATGACGTCATAAATGGAATACATGCACGACGTGACGTCACTGCCATAGTATACCGGGCTCGTATACAACGCCTTTTGTTCTTTGTCTATATAGGCAAATTCGTTGGTCATGTTAGAATAAATTATATATTCTTTGATTAAAACTAGACAGAAAGCATTGCTGGTGTGAGTTTACAGTCACACTGGTTAAAATGTCTATATTGTTATCCTTTTGCATTTAATTATGAACACTCATGTTTGAAGGTTAACTTATGCATGGCAATATTTCATAATATTAAAACTTTTAGAAAATATGCTCTTTATTTTAAGAAGTTATGTATTTTTAATCCTAAAGTAACATTAAATGAAAACTGATATTTTATGACAAAAAATTCACTCTTTTAATTACAAGTTGTTTACTGTGTTTAAATGATCCCTTATGGATTTTATTTAGTGATATTTTATATATTAACAAAATCATGCAATTGAACATACAGTTGCATATATTGCAGACATTTTTAGCCAATGAAAAAAGCATCAGATCTCAGTTTCTCACATTGAATGACATTTAATCTATTTCCATAAATTGTTAAGCATGACATGCATTACACAATAAAATTTCTCTTTTAAAATAAATTTGGCTGTAATTCTAAATAACTCATACTTATTTGAATCCCTTTCTTCATGGCATTTAATATTTTCTTGTCTTCTGCTGAAGACAGAAGTGAAAATGCTTCAGTGTAATTACACTTCTCAACCTGAAATAAGTTTGACATAATTAAATTGATGATGATATTCATATGTTTCCTTTGAAATTAATTAGGATATTTGCTTTTTTCATCCTGACAAATATATGTTTATGATAAGTGTAAAATGTGGAACATTTTTATTTTATTAGCACAATAACTGTCTTAATTAAAATCATCATTATTTTATCAAACACCAGTGCCTCGAGGAAATGATTAGTTCTGTATGAAAAGTTTTTCCAGAAACAAGAGTGTGGTCTCTGTAGTGACCTGTACCACTAGAAATATCACAGTTGTGATCAGGGCGCCATAATAGCAATTTGAAAGGGGGGGACATATTTTTGAGAATAGTTTAAAAGCATTAGTGAGGTTGTATCGTCACTACTGTAAGTCTCTGTATTGAGTTTTGAAGTTATGAAGAGAAAAAGAGAAAATTGTAATTTTTCAAAGTGCCATAATTCTTACAATATTGTAGGCAGAGTAACGTTACTTGTCATAAAGAAGCGTAATGTTGTTGGACCTCATTTTTAAAGTTTCGGTTATTAAGAAAAAACATGAAAAATAAGGACGGCAGACAGACAGAAGGATGATAGGGTGATAACTATAGGGTACCCACAAAATCTTTGTGGGGCCTTTTAAAATTATTTATTTCACAACAATAAACCAACAGTAAGTTGATAGGAATGATTGAGGTATCAGTTTAGCATTGAGTGCATGTAGAGGATCATTGGCATACAGTCTGTCGAGAAAGGAATGCCAACTTATAAAAAGTTTTGAAAAGAGTTTAACTTATTTATTTCAAACACAAATAAATGTTCCTTTGTGTATTCTAAATATGTGATATTTTGGGTATTTTGTTTAAAGCTTATAGAAAAATTAGGCATAAACGTTTTAATTCATATTCAGATTTGATTCTAAGTGTATCTTCATTGATATTCTTTGAGATTGAGCAAACAACTTGAGGAAACTTCATAACCTCTGAATGAAGGACTTCATCTGTATCTTACTATGTGCTTTACATTGAAGCTAGGGTTAAATCTAGTAAATAATGTAAAACTAAGTTTATTTTCTAAATTCAGATATTTGCAATGATGTAATTTTTTATTTTTATTAGATTCTGGACGGACTTTATTGTTCGCTTATAATCATTGAGATAAAGATATCATGTTGAATTCATTTTTACATACCTTCATTAAAACTGCCACAAGGGCTTCCTTAACCAACACTTCTGTCAGGTACTCATTCACTAAACTGAAAAATATAAACATTATACCGAAATGATAGTTACAATGAATGCAAAGGAAAAATGCTGAAAATTTAGTTATGTACCCTATATAGTAAAATACTTTTTTTGTACATACATATTAAAAATTAAACTACTCCAAAGCATGTATGTTGTTAATTTACAGTGTATGCAGCCAAAACAATGACACTTTATGGTAATCTGTCTATAAAAGGCATCTTGGCTGTTAGACTTATTTTGCTAAATGTTGTATATGAACCAAAGTCCAGAACGCTAGAATGTAATGTTTATGAACATTATATCAAAGTTATAATTTATGCTTTCTACTTTCTCTGAAAATAGTTACAAACATTTTCAATAATGCGTTTAAGAGAAGTTACTCTTGGTTTACCGTTCATTGATTTTTCTCGACGTGGAAAAACAACAAATAACGGAAAGGTGTATGCGCAGAATAGTTGCGCACTGGCAACTCCCGGATACATCTTTAAAGAATGAATAAAATAGATTTTTTACTAAGGTAGTTTTTGTATGAAGTTTATGTATGTATAAGGTGGGACAGACGGATAAAGGCGGGACAAAGTGGTGACTGGGGAGCATAAAAAAGTTAACATTTACAAATATTACTGAAAAACCTACTGATTGTCTTCTTCAAAGATTTTCTGCAATTCAACATTTGCAACGCTGCATGAACACCTTATGCTGAACAGGCTGAAAAACAACAACAATCAAACACATACTTGTAAAAACTTCTTGTGTTCATAATATCTATTCAATTCTTTCTCAAATTGAATAAACTGAGAGAGCCAAAATTTGTCTGTTAATCTAGAAGTTTATACGTTAATATTTGACGAAAATATCTCAGTTTAAAAAGTATTTGTATGCTGTTTTGCCTAGTATACTTTGGACCCAATGACACACATAGCCAACTAGATACCTCTGAAGATGACGAGCTAGTTGAATTGAAAATTAGTTCAATAGTTCATGAGAAGATGTCATGTACCTAACACAAAACCCCAACCCTCCAAAAATATAACATTACTCTTGTTCTTGTGATAAGTGATAAATCATCATTACATGTAATAAAGTTGAATGTATATTATCATGTTTAATCTCAATTTACCTGATTTTCTTTAGGAAATGCTTTTTCAAATTCTGTTGTACCACTAACATTGCCTAAAAATAAATATACAAAAAAAATATACAGCATAAAAATAAAATGATCAGTAAGTGATCTTTAAATTGATCAGTAATTGCAAACAATCGCAAGAATATCTGACATGAGATAACAGGCACATTAATTTTTTCTTTTAAATTTTGAAGAAAATATTCAACCGTAATTCAGTATCCAAAATGTTTACAGCACAGTTTCTCATTGAATGTTATTGACTTTCACTTTCATTTTGATACACTGAAGCGCAAAACAAACACAACAGTTGGTTGGAGAAACACATAGCATTCAAAAACAAAGAAATCAAATGATGAATTATGAGATTATTACATTTTATTAGTACCTTACTTAATGTAGTATAACTTGACTATCGAGTAAATTTTTAATACAAGTAAGACATGTATTTGATAACAGATAACATTAAAGGAATGTCAATGTTTGTTGCTTGTGCTTCTCAATAAATAGTACAGATCAATGTTCTTTCAAGATTTATATGTAATATGGGTGAACATTCAAATAATAACATCTGCCATCTGCAGCTGATCATTTACAATGTGTGCAACAACAAACTTTCAAATGAACATATGCTTTTAACTATGAGGTAGCAGTACACTGTAAGGTTTAATCTTGAAAACTTACCTTGCTGGTAAAGGTTCCCAAGCCAAAACCTTGAAGTTGTGGAAAAAACATTCCCTTGCTGAACTGTATATGGCGATTTAGCCAAGGCAGCTTGCTATATTTCA
>JASFXZ010000013.1:2549038-2609307 GCA_032209605.1 Mactromeris polynyma | reverse complement strand
AAGGAAGATTATTACCTGTAGATATATACCGAGTGTATTCGTTCTCTTAATTCACTGAATGTAAGGAAGATTATTACAGGTAGATATATACCCAGTGTATTCGTTCTCTTAATTCACTGAATGTAAGGACGATGATTACAGATAGATATATACCGAGTGTATTCGTTCTCTTAATTCACTGAATGTAAGGAAGATTATTACATGTAGATATATACCGAGTGTATTCGTTCTCTTAATTCACTGAATGTAGGGAAGATTATTACAGGTAGATATATACCCAGTGTATTCGTTCTCTGAGTTCACTGAATGTAAGGAAGATTATTACAGGTAGATATATACCGAGTGTATTCGTTCTCTTAATTCACTGAATGTAAGGAAGATTATTACATGTAGATATATACCGAGTGTATTCGTTCTCTTAATTCACTGAATGTAGGGAAGATTATTACAGGTAGATATATACCCAGTGTATTCGTTCTCTGAGTTCACTGAATGTAAGGAAGATTATTACATGTAGATATATACCGAGTGTATTCGTTCTCTTAATTCACTGAATGTAAGGAAGATTATTACAGGTAGATATATACCGAGTGTATTCGTTCTCTTAATTCACTGAATGTAGGGAAGATTATTACAGGTAGATATATACCGAGTGTATTCGTTCTCTTAATTCACTGAATGTAGGGAAGATTATTACAGGTAGATATATACCGAGTGTATTCGTTCTCTTAATTCACTGAATGTAAGGACGATGATTACAGATAGATATATACCGAGTGTATTCGTTCTCTTAATTCACTGAATGTAAGGAAGATTATTACATGTAGATATATACCGAGTGTATTCGTTCTCTTAATTCACTGAATGTAGGGAAGATTATTACAGGTAGATATATACCCAGTGTATTCGTTCTCTGAGTTCACTGAATGTAAGGAAGATTATTACAGGTAGATATATACCGAGTGTATTCGTTCTCTTAATTCACTGAATGTAAGGAAGATTATTACATGTAGATATATACCGAGTGTATTCGTTCTCTTAATTCACTGAATGTAGGGAAGATTATTACAGGTAGATATATACCCAGTGTATTCGTTCTCTGAGTTCACTGAATGTAAGGAATATTATTACAGGTAGATATATACCGAGTGTATTCGTTCTCTTAATTCACTGAATGTAAGGAAGATTATTACAGTTAGATATATACCGAGTGTATTCGTTCTCTTAATTCACTGAATGTAAGGAAGATTATTACAGGTAGATATATACCGAGTGTATTCGTTCTCTTAATTCACTGAATGTAAGGAAGATTATTACAGGTAGATATATACCGAGTGTATTCGTTCTCTTAATTCACTGAATGTAGGGAAGATTATTACAGGTAGATATATACCGAGTGTATTCGTTCTCTTAATTCACTGAATGTAAGGAAGATGATTACAGGTAGATATATACCGATTGTATTCGTTCTCTTAATTCACTGAATGTAAGGAAGATTATTACAGGTAGATATATACCGAGTGTATTCGTTCTCTTAATTCACTGAATGTAAGGAAGATTATTACCTGTAGATATATATCGAGTGTATTCGTTCTCTTAATTCACTGAATGTAAGGAAGATTATTACAGGTAGATATATACCCAGTGTATTCGTTCTCTTAATTCACTGAATGTAAGGACGATGATTACAGATAGATATATACCGAGTGTATTCGTTCTCTTAATTCACTGAATGTAAGGAAGATTATTACATGTAGATATATACCGAGTGTATTCGTTCTCTTAATTCACTGAATGTAGGGAAGATTATTACAGGTAGATATATACCCAGTGTATTCGTTCTCTGAGTTCACTGAATGTAAGGAAGATTATTACAGGTAGATATATACCGAGTGTATTCGTTCTCTTAATTCACTGAATGTAAGGAAGATTATTACATGTAGATATATACCGAGTGTATTCGTTCTCTTAATTCACTGAATGTAGGGAAGATTATTACAGGTAGATATATACCCAGTGTATTCGTTCTCTGAGTTCACTGAATGTAAGGAAGATTATTACATGTAGATATATACCGAGTGTATTCGTTCTCTTAATTCACTGAATGTAAGGAAGATTATTACAGGTAGATATATACCGAGTGTATTCGTTCTCTTAATTCACTGAATGTAGGGAAGATTATTACAGGTAGATATATACCGAGTGTATTCGTTCTCTTAATTCACTGAATGTAGGGAAGATTATTACAGGTAGATATATACCGAGTGTATTCGTTCTCTTAATTCACTGAATGTAAGGACGATGATTACAGATAGATATATACCCAGTGTATTCGTTCTCTTAATTCACTGAATGTAGGGAAGATTATTACAGGTAGATATATACCGAGTGTATTCGTTCTCTTAATTCACTGAATGTAGGGAAGATTATTACAGGTAGATATATACCCAGTGTATTCGTTCTCTTAATTCACTGAATGTAAGGAAGATTATTACAGGTAGATATATACCGAGTGTATTCGTTCTCTTAATTCACTGAATGTAAGGAAGATTATTACATGTAGATATATACCGAGTGTATTCGTTCTCTTAATTCACTGAATGTAGGGAAGATTATTACAGGTAGATATATACCCAGTGTATTCGTTCTCTGAGTTCACTGAATGTAAGGAATATTATTACAGGTAGATATATACCGAGTGTATTCGTTCTCTTAATTCACTGAATGTAAGGAAGATTATTACAGGTAGATATATACCGAGTGTATTCGTTCTCTTAATTCACTGAATGTAAGGAAGATTATTACAGGTAGATATATACCGAGTGTATTCGTTCTCTTAATTCACTGAATGTAAGGAAGATTATTACAGGTAGATATATACCGAGTGTATTCGTTCTCTTAATTCACTGAATGTAAGGAAGATTATTACAGGTAGATATATACCGAGTGTATTCGTTCTCTTAATTCACTGAATGTAAGGAAGATTATTACAGGTAGATATATACCGAGTGTATTCGTTCTCTTAATTCACTGAATGTAGGGAAGATTATTACAGGTAGATATATACCGAGTGTATTCGTTCTCTTAATTCACTGAATGTAAGGAAGATGATTACAGGTAGATGTATACCGATTGTATTCGTTCTCTTAATTCACTGAATGTAGGGAAGATTATTACAGGTAGATATATACCGAGTGTATTCGTTCTCTTAATTCACTGAATGTAAGGAAGATGATTACAGGTAGATGTATACCGATTGTATTCGTTCTCTTAATTCACTGAATGTAGGGAAGATTATTACAGGTAGATATATACCGAGTGTATTCGTTCTCTTAATTCACTGAATGTAAGGAAGATGATTACAGGTAGATGTATACCGATTGTATTCGTTCTCTTAATTCACTGAATGTAGGGAAGATTATTACAGGTAGATATATACCGAGTGTATTCGTTCTCTTAATTCACTGAATGTAAGGAAGATTATTACAGGTAGATATATACCGAGTGTATTTGTTCTCTTAATTCACTGAATGTAAGGAAGATTATTACAGGTAGATATATACCGAGTGTATTCGTTCTCTTAATTCACTGAATGTAGGGAAGATTATCACCGGTAGATATATACCGAGTGTATTCGTTCTCTTAATTCACTGAATGTAGGGAAGATTATTACAGGTAGATATATACCGAGTGTATTCGTTCTCTTAATTCACTGAATGTAGGGAAGATTATTACAGGTAGATATATACCGAGTGTATTCGTTCTCTTAATTCACTGAATGTAGGGAAGATTATTACAGGTAGATATATACCGAGTGTATTCGTTCTCTTATTGCACTGAATGTAAGGAAGATTATTACAGGTAGATATATACCCAGTGTATTCGTTCTCTTAATTCACTGAATGTAAGGAAGATTATTACAGGTAGATATATACCCAGTGTATTCGTTCTCTTAGTTCACTGAATGTAAGGAAGATTATTACATGTAGATATATACCCAGTGTATTCGTTCTCTTAATTCACTGAATGTAGGGAAGATTATTACAGGTAGATATATACCGAGTGTATTCGTTCTCTTAATTCACTGAATGTAGGGAAGATTATTACAGGTAGATATATACCCAGTGTATTCGTTCTCTTAATTCACTGAATGTAAGGAAGATTATTACAGGTAGATATATACCGAGTGTATTCGTTCTCTTATTGCACTGAATGTAAGGAAGATTATTACAGGTAGATATATACCGAGTGTATTCGTTCTCTTAATTCACTGAATGTAAGGAAGATTATTACATGTAGATATATACCGAGTGTATTCGTTCTCTTAATTCACTGAATGTAGGGAAGATTATTACAGGTAGATATATACCGAGTGTATTCGTTCTCTTATTGCACTGAATGTAAGGAAGATTATTACAGGTAGATATATACCGAGTGTATTCGTTCTCTTATTGCACTGAATGTAAGGAAGATTATTACAGGTAGATATATACCCAGTGTATTCGTTCTCTTAATTCACTGAATGTAAGGAAGATTATTACAGGTAGATATATACCCAGTGTATTCGTTCTCTTAATTCACTGAATGTAAGGAAGATTATTACAGGTAGATATATACCGAGTGTATTCGTTCTCTTAATTCACTGAATGTAAGGAAGATTATTACAGGTAGATATATACCGAGTGTATTCGTTCTCTTAATTCACTGAATGTAAGGAAGATTATTACAGGTAGATATATACCGAGTGTATTCGTTCTCTTATTGCACTGAATGTAAGGAAGATTATTACAGGTAGATATATACCCAGTGTATTCGTTCTCTTAATTCACTGAATGTAAGGAAGATTATTACAGGTAGATATATACCGAGTGTATTCGTTCTCTTATTGCACTGAATGTAAGGAAGATTATTACAGGTAGATATATACCCAGTGTATTCGTTCTCTTAATTCACTGAATGTAAGGAAGATTATTACAGGTAGATATATACCCAGTGTATTCGTTCTCTTAATTCACTGAATGTAAGGAAGATTATTACATGTAGATATATACCAAGTGTATTCGTTCTCTTAATTCACTGAATGTAGGGAAGATTATTACAGGTAGATATATACCGAGCGTATTCGTTCTCTTAATTCACTGAATGTAAGGAAGATTATTACATGTAGATATATACCGAGTGTATTCGTTCTCTTAGTTCACTGAATGTAAGAACCACGCTTATTGTAATGCTGTCAAAAGTGCAATAAATAATCTGAAACAGGATAATTAAGTTTGTGTAATAAAAAGCAAAATGTCTCTGGATTGAGAAAATATGTGGTAGGCTTGGTTTTAAGGAAGAAACACCTTGTAACTGATGTAGACATTTTATAATGGTGGTTTTAATATAGCAATATGTATTGTATTCCGTTTATTCAAATGTCTGCTTCAGAAGATGACACAAAGAAGGAATAATTCTATATTGGTTCACTAACGTACTTTCCTAAACTTATTCAATCATGAAATATGAATTATTGATCCATAGTTTCAATACTTATTGAACAATATTTTAAACATTGGTAACAGTTGGGAGCTTTTACCACCGTATACAAAATGTCTAATTAAAACAGTTGCGTTGTTAATTGTGTTAAGTATATAGAAGAGACTATAAGATGTTGTTTTATCTATGGTGTAAGCAACATTAAAAAATAAAGGAACCGGAAATAAATATCTATCTGCATCAAGTAGTCTGATATTCTGTATAATGCCAGTCGTACTTCCAGCTAATAGGAATTGCTAAATGCGTGGATCCAGAGGGGGGCGGGGCGGCGAACCCCCTCGGAGATTTAAACAAAAAAGTGTTGTCTATATCTAATGGCTGACTAATATCCACTGCCTTACCAGGAGCTAGACCCCTTGGCGTAAATTGCTGGGTCCGCGCATGTGTTATATCCCTATCTATTATATGACAGAAAGTGAGAGAGTTCATCCAATTTAAACACGTGAGATTTAATATCAATATGAAAGGACTTTTTTGAAATCTAAATTGAATGAGTAAATTTGGCGATTGTCGTATTGTGCACACAATTTACGTAATGATGAATCAGAAATTATGTTTTGACTTTAAACACCAAATGAAATAATCAGAATGACAAATTACTCAATGAACGTTTTTTCCAAGAATCAATCTATGACTTTAAGTTCTAACACAAACCGTGGACACATTATTTACCCTGAAACTGGAATACACGACTACATCGTGATCATCTGACCGATATAGCGTCAACACTGGAATACACGACTACATCGTGATCATCTGACCGATATAGCGTCAACACTGGAATACACGACTACATCGTGATCATCTGACCGATATAGCGTCAACACTGGAATACACGACTACATCGTGATCATCTGACCGATATACCGTCAGCACTGGAATACACGACTACATCGTGATCATCTGACCGATATACCGTCAACACTGGAATACACGACTATATCGTGATCATCTGACCGATATAGCGTCAACCCTGGAATACACGACTACATCGTGATCATCTGACTGATATAGCGTCAACACTGGAATACACGACTACATCGTGATCATCTGACCGATATTCCGTCAACACTGGAATACACGACTACATCGTGATCATCTGACTGATATACCGTCAACACTGGAATACACGACTACATCGTGATCATCTGACCGATATACCGTCAACACTGGAATACACGATTACATCGTGATCATCTGACCGATATACCGTCAACACTGGAATACACGATTACATCGTGATCATCTGACCGATATACCATCAACCCTTTCACGGAAGTGATTGCTTCCATGATTTTCTTCCCAAAGTCTGTAAAACTGTGTCACTGAAAAGTAGAATGCTCATTGAGTACCCAATTTCAGAACAACAGATATCTCGTGAAAACTAACAACATTATTTTACCATTCTTCAGAATCAGTCTGGTGTGCTGTTGTTACCATGAGGTATACTCGTTCTTGTCACTGCCGATAACATACATCTAGTTGTTTCAGTATGCCAGTGTTAAATAGTACTCATCATGGATAAATTATTAAATTATGAAAAAATCTGCCATTCTTGGGTCATGATCAACATTGAGACAGTCGTAACGATTAAACTATTTGTAATACCAGGTTCAATACTTGCACAGGATGTAGACCATACTGTAATACCAGGTTCAATACTTGCACAGGATGTAGACCATACTGTAATACCGGGTTCAATACTTGCACAGGATGTAGACCATACTGTAATACCGGGTTCAATACTTGCACAGGATGTAGACCATACTGTAATACCGGGTTCAATACTTGCACAGGATGTAGACCATACTGTAATACCGGGTTCAATACTTGCACAGGATGTAGACCATACTGTAACACCGGGTTCAATACTTACACAGGATGTAGACCATACTGTAACACCAGGTTCAATACTTACACAGGATGTAGACCATACTGTAATACCAGGTTCAATACTTGCACAGGATGTAGACCATACTGTAATACCAGGTTCAATACTTACACAGGATGTAGACCATACTGTAATACCAGGTTCAATACTTACACAGGATGTAGACCATACTGTAACACCAGGTTCAATACTTACACAGGATGTAGACCATACTGTAATACCAGGTTCAATACTTACACAGGATGTAGACCATACTGTAACACCAGGTTCAATACTTACACAGGATGTAGACCATACTGTAATACCGGGTTCAATACTTGCACAGGATGTAGACCATACTGTAATACCAGGTTCAATACTTACACAGGATGTAGACCATACTGTAATACCAGGTTCAATACTTGCACAGGATGTAGACCATACTGTAATACCGGGTTCAATACTTGCACAGGATGTAGACCATACTGTAATACCGGGTTCAATACTTGCACAGGATGTAGACCATACTGTAATACCGGGTTCAATACTTGCACAGGATGTAGACCATACTGTAATACCGGGTTCAATACTTGCACAGGATGTAGACCATACTGTAATACCAGGTTCAATACTTGCACAGGATGTAGACGATACTGTAATACCGGGTTCAATACTTGCACAGGATGTAGACGATACTGTAATACCGGGTTCAATACTTGCACAGGATGTAGACCATACTGTAATACCAGGTTCAATACTTGCACAGGATGATGACCATACTGTAATACCAGGTTCAATACTTGCACAGGATGTAGACCATACTGTAATACCAGGTTCAATACTTGCACAGGATGTAGACGATACTGTAATACCAGGTTCAATACTTGCACAGGATGTAGACGATACTGTAATACCGGGTTCAATACTTGCACAGGATGATGACCATACTGTAATACCAGGTTCAATACTTGCACAGGATGTAGACGATACTGTAATACCGGGTTCAATACTTGCACAGGATGTAGACCATACTGTAATACCAGGTTCAATACTTGCACAGGATGATGACCATACTGTAATACCAGGTTCAATACTTGCACAGGATGTAGACGATACTGTAATACCGGGTTCAATACTTGCACAGGATGTAGACCATACTGTAATACCAGGTTCAATACTTGCACAGGATGATGACCATACTGTTTGTTATAGTATTACCGTTCTGTTTTAACTACAAAATAGTTTTGTCTCATTTTGAGGAGATTTTCTATCAAGTGCTGTGCAAAATGCCGTCATGGAATTTCGGCAAACTAGATGGTGATTCGTGCTCGAGACTTTGTGTATCACGTGACTTGTTTCACGTGCTTTTTGTGCAATAAGACCCTACTTCCGGGGGACTATTTTTGTATGCGAGACACTATGATATACTGCCGCGAGGATTATGAACGACTCATGCAGGATGAGTCACCTCAAGGTCACGTCTCCAACCCTCGACCAGCCCGCGGGTCATGGGTGGACCAGAGTTAGAAAACATTCCATATTTTCCTACAGAACCAAACAAATACGCAAATTGGGAGACCCAGAAAAAGAAAAATAGCGGCCCCAGAAACTGGACATCGTTCAATGGATAATTTTAAATGGTGATTTTTTTGTTTTATCACTACACCAAACCGATATGTAAGATCAATCTAATGCATCGAGGTTTGGAAACAAAACAAGTATATCTGCGGGTAAATTAAGTTTCGCTTTCGACCCACGACACATGGCCTTGTTCATCTGTTTTCCATTTGAAGATTAACAATAATCAGAGTGTATGTGTATTGTCTGGATACAAAAATGTTATCATAGTGAAACGACTAATTTGCATACAACTTTAAAAATGTTTCACAATACAACAATAGAAAGGTTAATTTATACGTGTATTACATATACAACATGTACTGTCATATACGTGTTACATTGTAGGAGTATTTGTAAACTTTGTGTGCATGTGATGACTTAATGCTCAAAGTAGTTGGTATGGCAATTAGGAGCAAGATTTAAATGCATACCTGTTTAACACCATGTGAATGTATATATTAAACGTATTGAATATATATAAATGTCCAAACTCACTTTTTCGATCAACAGTTTTTGTTATTTTGAACACATTATAGTATATCCTTAATGTGAGTGTTCAAACTTATACTCAACCAAATTCTAAATCTTGGACCAATATATCGGTCCCGGGCTTAATGTTTATGCACAAATATATGAAGATAAATAAAAAGACATAACGATGTTGAATATTAACCTCTGTATTACTATCTCTATAATGTCGTACGGAATTATTTCACTCTAACATGAAAAACGTTCAATTGTAGAGTAGAAATATCGTGAATTTTGTGATTCTAAATATCGTGTAATTTGTTAGTTTAAATTGTCAAACTCAATATAAACTATACCTCAAAAGTTTAGAACACTATATTTCAATACGAAAGAATAAATATTGTAGAACAAAATGATTCAGGTTATCCTGATCGTACTTTAAGTTGACATATACATCGGGTATCGGTAATGTTGAGACTGTTACATGCTGATACCCGTTCATTTCTAACATAAGATGTGTCCCATGCATTCAAGATCAACATTTGTCGTTTTAAAACTGCTACATTACTTGTAAATGGTTCACTCTCAGCTGCGTTAAAACGTCTGTTGTCATCGAAATATGTAATAACAGACCGTGAATAGAGTCTAGAGTCTGTTCACAGTCACTCTATTCACGGTCACTCTATTCACGGTCACTCTATTCACGATCACTCTATTCACGATCACTCTATTCACGGTCACTCTATTCACGGTCACTCTATTCACGGTCACTCTATTCACGGTCACTCTATTCACGTTCACTCTATTCACGGTCACTCTATTCACGGTCACTCTATTCACGGTCACTCTATTCACGGTCACTCTATTCACAGTCACTCTATTCACGGTCACTCTATTCACGATCACTCTATTCACGGTCACTCTATTCACGGTCACTCTATTCACGGTCACTCTATTCACGGTCACTCTATTCACGATCACTCTATTCACGATCACTCTATTCACGTTCACTCTATTCACGATCACTCTATTCACGGTCACTCTATTCACGGTCACTCTATTCACGGTCACTCTATTCACGGTCACTCTATTCACGGTCACACTATTCACGGTCACTCTATTCACGGTCACTCTATTCACGGTCACTCTATTCACGGTCACTCTATTCACGGTCACTCTATTCACGGGCACACTATTCACGGCCACTCTATTTACGGTCACACTATTCACGGTCACTCTATTCACGGTCACTCTATTCACGGTCACTCTATTCACGGTTACTCTATTCACGGTCTGTTATTACATATTTCGAAGACAAAAGCTCCAACGATTCAACTGTCAACATATTCGATTTTTATATGTATATGTATTCATCTTAAGGCTTTTGTATTAATTTCAGGCCAATTGAAATTAAGAGTTTTGCAAATAAAAATTAATAGGCTAAAGAAACACTTTATATTTTCCTTTGGCGCATTCTCAGCCCTAAAGCCGAAACGTGCCACACTTTACTAAAACCCGTCATTATTGTACCAAATAACAGTTTTGCGAACTGGAACTAAAATAAGCTAATCGAAAATACCAGGGTATGAATCGTGAATCAAATCGTGAGCTCCGTAGTCGAATTCCAGCGCATCGCATCGAATCGTTGAAGCTCTAGATTAAAACCCGGGTGTTCGGATAATACCGCCTTGTTTAAATACCAGTCATTTCGGTCAGCGTGAGACCTATGTGAAAATCTACGAACAAAACAAGTATGAAACTTCATGAATGGCAGAGCATTTTCCGGCTGGTCAGTTCCTTTCTTACTGACCAGCGGGTAGTCCGTCAGGCCTGCTCGGATTCGACACTCCAAATACCCGTCGCATCTTTTCTCATTTGAAGCTTTTTGTTCTGTGTGGTGTAATAACGATTTCTGCCCACACTATGTAGACACAAGTTTTTATACTCATTCTGCCCACACTATGTAGACACAAGTCTTTATACTCATTCTGCCCACACTATGTAGACACAAGTCTTTATACTCATTCTGCCCACACTATGTAGACACAAGTCTTTATACTCATTCGTCCATTTATTATCATCAAAAAGATTGCCGAGTGTTTACTAACAGTCTTATATTTATACTTTAATCTGAATTCGTCGCTAATCTCCAAAGACACATCAGAACAATGCAGTAAGTACGATTATTATCATTAGCTGTTGCTGTTGTTGCTGTTGCTGCTGTTGTTGTTGTTGCTGCTGTTGTTGTTGTTAGGATTGGAATTATATTATTGTAATAACACAACACGCACGTTTAGCAACCAATATTAAATTTGTTCGGTTACGGCAAAATAACCACTGGCTGCTGATTACCATAACTAAAACGACTCAGCAGTTTTCTCTCTTATCATCTCATCAATGGATCATACACCTGTATTATAATACAGATATTTCAGGACAGGACGAACTCTGTTTAAATCAATGTCAGTATAACAATAGACTCAATCCACTGGGATGTCTGTCTGATTACTGCATTTCAAATCTTTAACTTTGTATTTAATAATAAATCTGGTAAATGACATCGAAGTATTTCGGATTAATATAAATACAAATAATTACTACTACTATAG
The DNA here is from genome assembly GCA_032209605.1 of Mactromeris polynyma. NCBI lineage: Eukaryota > Metazoa > Mollusca > Bivalvia > Venerida > Mactridae > Mactromeris > Mactromeris polynyma. The sequence goes on along the minus strand of JASFXZ010000013.1, from coordinate 2,597,202 downwards.
TATACCATCTAAGGCTTATGCAATCTGAATATGCAGTTTCAATGAATCTAAACTAGTCTGATATTGTTGCTGTTACTTCTCACTCATTATCCCATTCCGTTGGCGACTTTCAGATAACGAAATGATTGTGTGAGGAGCTATTGACCACAAGCTATGATACGTTAATACTTGTACAATCAGCCTGGAAAAAAGACGGTTAGAAAAATCGCGAACCAGACATTCAAACTTCAGTCTCCAACTACCAAAACAACAACAACAACAAAAACCTTCTATTACCCGGATGTAAAATAATAATTTTGTATACATTAACAAAATAAATGAATATGTTTTAACCGCAAGTAGTTGTGTTTTTATCATTTTGAAATTACAATTATATCGCACTTCCGTATAAAACTGACACAAATTACGACACGGAGTGTTTAAAGATTATTGCCTGTTTAAAGACCCCCAAAAGGACGCTTAGCATTGGATAAAATTGACGCGAAAAACATGAATAAGGCATGAAATGTAATTGGGATTGTAGCAGTGTAAATTGAAACAGTGCATAGTTATAACGTATACAAAACATGATGTGTAAAACTAATGACATCCTGTGATAGCTTGTCATTAAAGATGGAAAAGAGTTCATAATTCGTATAAACCTTACGGTTTTATTATTGTACAGGTTTTCCATGTTGTGTGTCAGTCTGTGTAATACATATTTCCAACAGTTCTAGCGTGCGATTTCAGACAGTGTATGCACAGATTTAAGAAATGAGTCATTAGACTTTAAGCAACTTTCACAAACCTGTTGATTTGCACATTGGATGTTTAGTTTGAATTTCAAGTATGTACATGTAATTTGTAGAGAAATAACATTTGTCCGACAAGTTTATCAATATTTCACTATCGTAGGAAATGGACAAGACACATTGCAGTATGGGTAATGGGACACATGAATGTGGAGTCTGTCAATGTAATGAAAGACGAAGTGGTGGTCAGTGTAATATAGACGATGAATCAGACCAAAGTATTGATGAAGTGGTGGTCAGTGTAACATAGACGATGAATCAGACCAAAGTATTGATGAAGTGGTGGTCAGTGTAATATAGACGATGAATCAGACCAAAGTATTGATGAAGTGGTGGTCAGTGTAATATAGACGATGAATCAGACCAAAATATTGATGAAGTGGTGGTCAGTGTAATATAGACGATGAATCAGACCAAAGTATTGATGAAGTGGTGGTCAGTGTAATATAGACGATGAATCAGACCAAAGTATTGATGAAGTGGTGGTCAGTGTAATATAGACGATGAATCAGACCAAAGTATTGATGAAGAAAACTGCGTAAGTAAGACACGTCAGCGTACCAGTTTATCCTTCTCTATGATACCATGCACTTATCAATGTTTATCCTTCTCTATGTTACCATGCACTTATCAATGTTTATCCTTCTCTATGTTACCATGCACTTATCAATGTTTATCCTTCTCTATGTTACCATGCACTTATCAATGTTTATCCTTCTCTATGATACCATGCACTTATCAATGTTTATCCTTCTCTATGATACCATGCACTTATCAATGTTTATCCTTCTCTATGATATCATGCACTTATCAATGTTTATCCTTCTCTATGATACCATGCACTTATCAATGTTTATCCTTCTCTATGATACCATGTACTTATCAATGTTTATCCTTCTCTATTTTAGCATGCACTTATCAATGTTTATTCTATTCTATGATATTATGCACTTATCAATGTTAATCATTCTCTATGTTATTATGCACTTATCAATGGTAATCCTTCTCTATGATATTATGCACTTATCATAGTTTTGCCCCCGGGGTGGGGCGAGTCGTGGATACACGGTACCTCAAACAGAAGATGGTTATAAGCAGGTGGGAATTAGAGTATTTGTAGTAGCATTCGTATTTGATGGTTAGACTCACTAAGTAGCATTCGTATTTGATGGTTAGACTCACTAAGTAGCATTCGTATTTGACGGATAGACTCACTAAGTAGCATTCGTATTTGATGGTTAGACTCACTAAGTAGCATTCGGATTTGATGGTTAGACTCACTAAGTAGCATTCGTATTTGATGGTTAGACTCACTAAGTAGCATTCGTATTTGATGGTTAGACTCACTAAGTAGCATTCGTATTTGATGGATAGACTCACTAAGTAGAATTCGTATTTGACGGATAGACTCACCAAGTAGCATACGTATTTCACGGATAGACTCACTAAGTAGCATTCGTATTTGACGGATAGACTCACTAAGTAGCATTCCATATTTGATGGATAAACTTACTAAGTAGCATTCCATAGTTGACGGATAGACTCACTAAGTAGCATTCCATATTTGATGGACAGACTCACTAAGTAGCATTCCATATTTGACTGATATACTTACTATGTAGCATTCCATGTTTGATGGATAGACTCACTAAGTAGCATTCCATATTTGACTGATATACTTACTATGTAGCATTCCATGTTTGATGGATATACTCACTAAGTATCATTCCATAGTTGACGGATAGACTCACTAAGTAGCATTCCATAGTTGACGGATAGACTCACTAAGTAACATTCCATAGTTGACGGATAGACTCACTAAGTAGCATTCCATAGTTGACGGATAGACTCACTAAGTAGCATTCCATAGTTGACGGATAGACTCACTAAGTAGCATTCCATAGTTGACGGATAGACTCACTAAGTAGCATTCCATAGTTGACGGATAGACTCACTAAGTAACATTCCATAGTTGACGGATAGACTCACTAAGTAGCATTCCATAGTTGACGGATAGACTCACTAAGTAGCATTCCATGTTTGATGGATAGACTCACTAAGTAGCATTCCATAGTTGACGGATAGACTCACTAAGTAGCATTCCATAGTTGACGGATAGACTCACTAAGTAACATTCCATATTTGATGATGTTGATGTTTTGTATTTACAGGAACAACGAGAACAGTTCTATATGTGAAGATAGGGGCACGTGTAAATGTGGACAGTGTATTTGTTCCTCAAACTATGACGGGAAATACTGTGAGTGTGACAACTCTATCTGTGTCGCTCCGGGAACTTCACTGAATTGTACAAGTAAGCAACTGATGTCTGAAGTCTGCCAGTTAATCGTTCCAATGTCTGATTATTGATTCGAAATATTAGTGACCGGTTATTGGTCAAGAATATCAGTTATTTAAAACTGAAATCTTAAATATAATGTCTAGATGAATGTTATAATCTTCGTTGACATCCCTATAAGTAAGTATAAGTAAGAAACATATTATAAGTTATTAATATATATAATGTTTTCTTGTTTATTGACTTCCAAGATAGCATAATATTAAGAAAATAGCTAAAATATTGTTGCCTCCGATATTCACATTCAAAACAATACATTTTATTTCGTTATTAAACATTTTACAAATTTTTACCGTATATAGTCGGTGAGAGAGAAATAGACATCAGAGCATAGTGAAGATTTAAAACTGAAATATGATGGTAGTTACAAAACGTCAGACAAATATTTAACACAAATAGTAATATAAGTACAGTGTTCCACAGATTTGTGGATTTTTTCGACAAAGCGAAGTAGATATATTTTGCCAAGTGAATTTGGAGGCGTTTTCAATAATATTTTTGAGAGTTTGTCAATGGCAATATTATCAACTAAAGTCTCTGTAAAAAGGACAAACTAAGAGGAAGTGGTATTCTCTTTCGGTGGTATTCATTGTACAATAAATGCATTTTCGTTCTACTTGAGGTATATTGTCATATCGACCGATTTCTATCACAAGGTGTTCGTTCTACTTGAGGTATATTGTCATATTGACCGGTTTCTATCACAAGGTGTTCGTTCTACTTGAGGTATATTGTCGTATTGACCGGTTTCTATCACAAGGTGTTCGTTCTACTTGAGGTATATTGTCGTATTGACCGGTTTCTATTACAAGGTGTTCGTTCTACTTGAGGTATATTGCCATATCGACCGGTTTCTATCACAAGGTGTTCGTTTTACTTGAGGTATATTGTCGTATTGACCGGTTTCTATCACAAGGTGTTCGTTCTACTTGAGGTATATTGTCGTAATGACCGGTTTCTATCACAAGGTGTTCGTTCTACTTGAGGTATATTGTCGTATTGACCGGTTTCTATCACAAGGTGTTCGTTCTACTTGAGGTATATTGTCATATCGACCGGTTTCTATCACAAGGTGTTCGTTCTACTTGAGGTATATTGTCATATCGACCGGTTTCTATCACAAGGTGTTCGTTCTACTTAAGGTATTGTCATATCGACCGGTTTCTATCACAAGGTGTTCGTTCTACTTGAGGTATATTGTCATATCGACCGGTTTCTATCACAAGGTGTTCGTTCTACTTGAGGTATATTGTCATATCGACCGGTTTCTATCACAAGGTGTTCGTTCTACTTGAGGTATATTGTCATATCGACCGATTTCTATTATAAAGTCATGGGACGAAACTCTGAATTTCGATGTTTGAATATTATTCAAATAGATCTCAAAACAAAGTTTATGTTTAAATATACTATATGTCGAAAGTTTATTAGAAATGTTAATATGAGCATACCACTGTATGCATGTCGAGTTTATCATTTATCTAATTATCATCATTATTATGTTATAAGAAGGGTCCTATACAAGGCGGACCGAATGTTGAATTAACTATATTTACTTTCATATTTTCAAGTATTTTAAAAGATTAAACATGTTTAAGGCAATGATCTAATGTTTTTCTGAATGTGTAGAGGATATTTGTATATTTCTATAAAAGATGGAAAGTTATTTTACCAAGGGAGCGGCGGACGCCATATTTTAATAAGTGGCGTGAGTTAAGTCAGATTCTCACGAGGTCAAAAAACGTTCGATCTTACACCGAAACAAACAAATACCATTTTTATTTCCTGCTTCATTTTGGTATTTTGTTTCAATTATTACTCGCTTTTTACAATTAATTTTCCTTTTTTCCAATACGGCTGAACATTCTAACCGTCCTCTCTTCATAAGTTTGATGTGTTTTACTGGGATTCATTTCATTATTTCAGTTATACATGACGGTCCGTTTACCTAACACGTTTGTCTGGAATTAATTATCACCCATTACTAACTTGCCCACATAAAATCAAACGACAATTTTCTTCATATGAAATATACTTTACTGACATTTGACCGTAGCCAGATGTCATGGGAGGACATGGCCTAGGCCGCTCTCAACATAACTGTAACACACTCATTTAATTGTACGATCTTGTTTCATTCCAGCTTGGATGTAGAGGAAAAGGTAATGGTTTTGTGGAAAATGCGTATGCAAGCCTGGTTACAATGGATTGTCCCGTAAGTAACATTGTCAGGATTGTCCCGTAAATAACATTGTCAGGATTGTCCCATAAGTAATATTGTCAGGATTGTCCCGTAAATAACATTGTCAGAATTGTCCCGTAAGTAACATTGTCAGGATTGTCCTGTAAGTAACATTGTCAGGATTGTCCCGTAAGTAATATTGTCAGGATTGTCCCGTAAGTAACATTGTCAGGATTGTCCCGTAAGTAACATTGTCAGGATTGTCCCGTAAGTAATATTGTCAGGATTGTCCCGTAAGGAACATTGTCAGAATTGTCCTGTAAGTAACATTGTCAGGATTGTCCCGTAAATAACATTGTCAGAATTGTCCCGTAAGTAACATTGTCAGGATTGTCCCGTAAGTAACATTGTCAGGATTGTCCCATAAGTAATATTGTCAGGATTGTCCCGTAAGTAACATTGTCAGGATTGTCCCGTAAATAACATTGTCAGAATTGTCCCGTAAGTAACATTGTCAGGATTGTCCCGTAAGTAACATTGTCAGGATTGTCCCGTAAGTAACATTGTCAGGATTGTCCCGTAAGTAACATTGTCAGGATTGTCCCGTAAGTAATATTGTCAGGATTGTCCCGTAAGTAACATTGTCAGGATTGTCCCGTAAGTAACATTGTCAGAATTGTCCCGTAAGTAACATTGTCAGAATTGTCCCGTAAATAACATTGCCAGGATTGTCCTGTAAGTAACATTGTCAGGATTGTCCCGTAAGTAACATTGTCAAGAAGTATCCTTAAATAATATTGTTGAGAATTATCCTCAAATAACATTGTTGAGAATTATCCTTCAAATAACATTGTTGAGAATTATCCTACAAATAGCGTTGTCAGAACTATCCTTCAAATAACATTATTGAGAATTATTCTTCAAATAACTGACAGAATTATCCTTCAAATAACATTGTTGAAAATTATTGTACAAATGACATTCTCAGAATTATTATTCTAATAACATTGTTGAGAATTATCCTTCAAATAACATTGTCAGAATTATCCTTCAAATTACATTGTTGAGAATTATCCTTCAAATAACAATGTCAGGATTGTCCTTCAAATAACAATGTCAGGATTGTCCTTCAAATAACAATGTCAGGCTTGTCCGTCAAATAACAATGTATGGTTCTTCCATGAAGGTCTAAACAGCCATGTTACTACTGTAGAATTTTACATGAATAGCTGTCATCATTTCATACTTCCGTATTTGTGGCGTATGTATGATTACAGAGTGATTGCCCAACATGTGATTGTTGTGACAGGGGTATTATTATAGGTACTTGGTATCATTTATATTCACCTACCAGAGATGCAGTAACTCTTTGAAATGTGGCAATGTAGAGACAATGTATCTCCTGTTTGGATGCTAACAAAACCATTGACAACGCAACACATACGGCCTGTTATAAAGAATGTTCGGGTTTAAACGTCACAAAGGTTGTACGCTTCGGTAGAGGTATTCATTATTTAATGTACATGTTTCTAATTCTTTATTTATCAAATAAATAAATTCACCTCTTCGTTGATTTACTCCTAGTTCAATAACAATAACCAGTTGATATTACACGTTTACTGTTCAGAGTATAATGTAAGTAGGTTACTATCAAGTATTGTTATGGTTTTATATGCGACAAATATTGTCAATGTTATAATGATTTAATTATCAGTGTGATTATTTGTTTCAGATATACAACCTTGTGATACGTTTGTGATAGAAAACTGTAAACTCAATTATATCATTCAATGTTCCAATGAAACAATCAATCTTCAATTCGACATAACAAGACGTATGTATACAGTCATATATGTATCTTACACTGAAATAATTCCGTCCGTCCGTCTGTCTGTCTGTGTCTATAATTTCACTTCTGCTTAAATAACGCCGAGTGCTTTCATTGACTTTCGGGTCAGTATGACATGGCCTGCTATTGGCAAAGCTAAACTTTTAAATTTATATTTCCAATTGTTCGATTCTTTGCTCAAAACTTGGAGAAGATAGACATAAAATGATTTTTACAGTTAACAAAATTAAATGAATTTAAAGAATGGATGATGAAAATATCTGAACCTTACTTGTCCGTCAAATGAAATCACAACACTGACACGTGGTCTGTGGAAACCAGTAAGATGTTCACGTTGATGTCGACTCCCTCTCGCTGCCAGTCGTTTGGCTATTTATCATATATAATTGTAAACAGCTATTTGTAATTGAAACATTATTTAACGTCAGTCACTTGAAATGATTACATTTTAATTATGAGTCTCATATTCATCGTTTTGTTGTTTTTAAACAAATGTTGTAGCTAACTGATATGTATTTCTATGTATTACAGAATGTGTGAATCCCCCTGATGCTCTCCTGATCTCTATGCCAATACTTGGGGGTATCATTGGAGTAGGTCTGCTACTAATGCTCATCTGGAAGTTATTGACCACTTTCTATGATAAGATTGAGTATGCAAAGTTTGAACACGAAATTCAACATCCAAAATGAAGCAAGGTTTGTATTGTTGTATTGATTTTCATATATCAGATCTCAATTATTGTATAAATGATATGTTAATATGAATATGCTTGGAAATTAAATACTTTTGATTTTGTTTGTGTAGACAATGTAATGATAAATATAGCAAGGTATGAATAGTGAGGATTGAGGGATACCGTAGAATATGATTCAATTATAATGATATATTTAATGATATACAATTTATGATTCAATGCAGACAAAACTTTGATGTCGACTGGTAGATGACAGTGTTTGATGTATTGACACGAACAACACATACTTATGTTTTGTAATCATACATAAACCGTAACTGTTTAATGAGTCAACATAGACATTGACTGTTCTCATGTTAAACAAATGTTTTTGCAGACTGATAATCCAATCTACAAGACGCCCGTAACATCCAATCAGAACCCAGCATTCAGAGGAACAGTGGAGTAAACTGGAGTCAACATGCAACATGAAACTCGCTTTTCTAAATATAAATTTTTATTCATTTCCAATGCATGACTTGCCAGATGTAACAACATATTTCCATATATACTGAACGGATAAAGAAACACAGGGTTACAATATATGCAACACTTATTTAAATGCTTAGCCTATAATTATGAAAACCGGTCAGACGACTATCTTGGTCACTGTGCACTCAAACCAGTGCTTAAAGTTACCACGCGTAATGTTGCGACATCAAGACAGGGCTATTCGTCTTGCCCACCTGCGTAATCGCCACGTTACTGTCACTGAAACCGCTATTAATACGGTCGGCAATCATAATCGCCATATTCACCCCAAACTGTAAGGAATCCATTGCGCGAGGTTGGTTTGCGAGCACTTAGTCCCTCCTAGGTCTGTCTCTCACTCGTGCACGTCGCGCGCGTCGTATATGGCTTGTTTTGCAGCACATGCTCCGAGACGATTTCCAATGAAGCAATAGAGACGGATCTTTTTCACATATGAGTCCCGGTTCACTCTTTCTCGCCCGGACGGTCGACGTCGTGTATACCGACGTCATGCGGAACTCTTCACCGACGCTTGCATTTTTGTGAGGGATATGTTCGGGGGTGGCTCGGTTATGGTATGGGGAAGGACATCTCACGGGGTAAAGTCGCCGTTGATTGTGGTAGCCGGGAATTTAACCGCCGTAAGATATAGCAATGAAATCAGCGTCACCTAATTTTCCAGCATGATAATGCCCGGCACCAAGTAGCCAGAGTTTGTCAAGACTTTCTCTCAAACCATAACATTAACCCAATCAACTGACCGCCGTACAGTCCAGATTTGTCCCCAATCGAACATCTGTGGGACGAACCAGTATAAAGGGGCGTCGAAATACCCCCTCTACTCTCGACCAACTAAGGACTGCATTGTTGGAAGAGTGGAACAATATCCCAGGAGAAGGATAAATGCACTGATGAATTCCATGCACTGTAAAATCTGGGATGTGACAGATGCGCGAGGGGGTATACGAGATACAGACGAGTCAGTCGATTTAACTTTGCGATATTAGGGGGTACCGTCAAATCTGTCAAATCTAATGAAAATTTGGTAATTTGTTGATTAAGAATGGTTTTTATACTCATATAAAATATTGTATATAACATCAAACACATCACTTTAAATCAAGTCAAATGTTTACCCTGCGTTTCTTTTTCCTTTTAGTATATTACATTAACAAAGTGAAGTTAAATATTTGAAATGTCATATCGATGTGTATACACTTTTATCATATGTCATTAACATCTTTGTTAAACAAAATCACAACAATAACCCAAACAATAACATGCTTCCAGCGTAAACCATTCGTTTGTTTAATGTAAACAGACAAAACATTGTATTACACAAAATAAATTCATACTGTACTTAAGTTTGAGTCCTGTTGTAAAATAGGCCATACTGTTCTTAAGTTTGAGCCCTGTTGTAAAATAAGCCATACTGTTCTTAAGTTTGAGTACTGTTGTAAAATAAGCCATACTGTTCTTAAGTTTGAGTCCTGTTGTAAAATAAGCCATACTGTTCTTAAGTTTGAGTACTGTTGTAAAATAAGCCATACTGTTCTTAAGTTTGAGTACTGTTGTAAAATAAGCCATACTGTTCTTAAGTTTGAGTACTGTTGTAAAATAAGCCATACTGTTCTTAAGTTTGAGTACTGTTGTAAAATAAGCCATACTGTTCTTAAGTTTGAGTACTGTTGTAAAATAAGCCATACTGTTCTTAAGTTTAAGTCCTGTTGTAAAATAAGCCATACTGTTCTTAAGTTTGAGTACTGTTGTAAAATAAGCCATACTGTTCTTAAGTTTAAGTCCTGTTGTAAAATAAGCCATACTGTTCTTAAGTTTGAGCCCTGTTGTAAAATAAGCCATACTGTTCTTAAGTTTGAGTACTGCTGTAAAATAAGCCATACTGTTCTTAAGTTTAAGTCCTGTTGTAAAATAAGCCATACTGTTCTTAAGTTTGAGTCCTGTTGTAAAATAAGCCATACTGTTCTTAAGTTTGAGCCCTGTTGTAAAATAAGCCATACTGTTCTTAAGTTTGAGTCCTGTTGTAAAATAAGCCATACTGTTCTTAAGTTTGAGCCCTGTTGTAAAATAAGCCATACTGTTCTTAAGTTTGAGCCCTGTTGTAAAATAAGCCATACTGTTCTTAAGTTTGAGTCCTGTTGTAAAATAAGCCATACTGTTCTTAAGTTTGAGCCCTGTTGTAAAATAAGCCATACTGTTCTTAAGTTTGAGTACTGTTGTAAAATAAGCCATACTGTTCTTAAGTTTGAGTCCTGTTGTAAAATAAGCCATACTGTTCTTAAGTTTGAGTCCTGTTGTAAAATAAGCCATACTGTTCTTAAGTTTGAGTCCTGTTGTAAAATAAGCCATACTGTTCTTAAGTTTGAGTCCTGTTGTAAAATAAGCCATACTGTTCTTAAGTTTGAGCCCTGTTGTAAAATAAGCCATACTGTTCTTAAGTTTGAGTCCTGTTGTAAAATAAGCCATACTGTTCTTAAGTTTGAGCCCTGTTGTAAAATAAGCCATACTGTTCTTAAGTTTGAGTCATGTTGTAAAATAAGCCATACTGTTCTTAAGTTTGAGTCCTGTTGTAAAATAAGCCATACTGTTCTTAAGTTTGAGCCCTGTTGTAAAATAAGCCATACTGTTCTTAAGTTTGAGTCCTGTTGTAAAATAAGCCATACTGTTCTTAAGTTTGAGTACTGTTGTAAAATAAGCCATACTGTTCTTAAGTTTGAGCCCTGTTGTAAAATAAGCCATACTGTTCTTAAGTTTGAGCCCTGTTGTAAAATAAGCCATACTGTTCTTAAGTTTGAGTCCTGTTGTAAAAAAAGCCATACTGTTCTTAAGTTTGAGCCCTGTTGTAAAATAAGCCATACTGTTCTTAAGTTTGAGTCCTGTTGTAAAATAAGCCATACTGTTCTTAAGTTTGAGTCCTGTTGTAAAATAAGCCATACTGTTCTTAAGTTTGAGTCCTGTTGTAAAATAAGCCATACTGTTCTTAAGTTTGAGCCCTGTTGTAAAATAAGCCATACTGTTCTTAAGTTTGAGTACTGTTGTAAAATAAGCCATACTGTTCTTAAGTTTGAGTCCTGCTGTAAAATAAGCCATACTGTTCTTAAGTTTGAGTCCTGTTGTAAAATAAGCCATACTGTTCTTAAGTTTGAGCCCTGTTGTAAAATAAGCCATACTGTTCTTAAGTTTGAGCCCTGTTGTAAAATAAGCCATACTGTTCTTAAGTTTGAGTCCTGCTGTAAAATAAGCCATACTGTTCTTAAGTTTGAGTCCTGTTGTAAAATAAGCCATACTGTTCTTAAGTTTGAGTCCTGTTGTAAAATAAGCCATACTGTTCTTAAGTTTGAGTCCTGTTGTAAAATAAGCCATACTGTTCTTAAGTTTGAGTACTGTTGTAAAATAAGCCATACTGTTCTTAAGTTTGAGTCCTGTTGTAAAATAAGCCATACTGTTCTTAAGTTTGAGTCCTGTTGTAAAATAAGCCATACTGTTCTTAAGTTTGAGTCCTGTTGTAAAATAAGCCATACTGTTCTTAAGTTTGAGTCATGTTGTAAAATAAGCCATACTGTTCTTAAGTTTGAGTCCTGCTGTAAAATAAGCCATACTGTTCTTAAGTTTGAGCCCTGTTGTAAAATAAGCCATACTGTTCTTAAGTTTGAGTACTGTTGTAAAATAAGCCATACTGTTCTTAAGTTTGAGTCCTGCTGTAAAATAAGCCATACTGTTCTTAAGTTTGAGTCCTGTTGTAAAATAAGCCATACTGTTCTTAAGTTTGAGTCCTGTTGTAAAATAAGCCATACTGTTCTTAAGTTTGAGTCCTGTTGTAAAATAAGCCATACTGTTCTTAAGTTTGAGTCCTGTTGTAAAATAAGCCATACTGTTCTTAAGTTTGAGCCCTGTTGTAAAATAAACTCATACTGTTCTTAAGTTTGAGCCCTGTTGTAAAATAAGCCATACTGTTCTTAAGTTTGAGCCCTGTTGTAAAATAAACTCATACTGTTCTTAAGTTTGAGCCCTGTTGTAAAATAAGCCATACTGTTCTTAAGTTTGAGCCCTGTTGTAAAATAAGCCATACTGTTCTTAAGTTTGAGCCCTGTTGTAAAATAAACTCATACTGTTCTTAAGTTTGAGCCCTGTTGTAAAATAAGCCATACTGTTCTTAAGTTTGAGCCCTGTTGTAAAATAAGCCATACTGTTCTTAAGTTTGAGCCCTGTTGTAAAATAAGCCATACTGTTCTTAAGTTTGAGCCCTGTTGTAAAATAAGCCATACTGTTCTTAAGTTTGAGCCCTGTTGTAAAATAAGCCATACTGTTCTTAAGTTTGAGCCCTGTTGTAAAATAAGCCATACTGTTCTTAAGTTTGAGCCCTGTTGTAAAATAAGCCATACTGTTCTTAAGTTTGAGCCCTGTTGTAAAATAAGCCATACTGTTCTTAAGTTTGAGCCCTGTTGAAAAATAAGCCATACTGTTCTTAAGTTTGAGCCCTGTTGTAAAATAAGCCATACTGTTCTTAAGTTTAAGTCCTGTTGTAAAATAAGCCATACTGTTCTTAAGTTTAAGTCCTGTTGTGAAATAAACTCATACTGTTCTTAAGCTTGAGTCCTGTTGTAAAATAAGCCATACTGTTCTTAAGTTTAAGTACTGTTGTTAAATAAGCCATACTGTTCTTAAGTTTGAGTCCTGTTGTAAAATAAGCCATACTGTTCTTAAGTTGAAGTCATGTTGTAAAATAAGCCATACTGTTCTTAAGTTTGAGTCCTGCTGTAAAATAAGCCATACTGTTCTTAAGTTTAAGTCCTGTTGTAAAATAAGCCATACTGTTCTTAAGTTTGAGTCCTGTTGTAAAATAAGCCATACTGTTCTTAAGTTTGAGTCCTGCTGTAAAATAAGCCATACTGTTCTTAAGTTTGAGTCCTGTTGTAAAATAAGCCATACTGTTCTTAAGTTTGAGTCCTGCTGTAAAATAAGCCATACTGTTCTTAAGTTTAAGTCCTGTTGTAAAATAAGCCATACTGTTCTTAAGTTTGTGCCCTGCTGTAAAATAAGCCATACTGTTCTTAAGTTTGAGCCCTGCTGTAAAATAAGCCATACTGTTCTTAAGTTTGAGCCCTGCTGTAAAATAAGCCATACTGTTCTTAAGTTTGAGCCCTGCTGTAAAATAAGCCATACTGTTCTTAAGTTTAAGTCCTGTTGTAAAATAAGCCATACTGTTCTTAAGTTTAAGTCCTGTTGTAAAATAAGCCATACTGTTCTTAAGTTTAAGTCCTGTTGTAAAATAAGCCATACTGTTCTTAAGTTTGAGCCCTGCTGTAAAATAAGCCATACTGTTCTTAAGTTTGAGCCCTGTTGTAAAATAAGCCATACTGTTCTTAAGTTTGAGCCCTGTTGTAAAATAAGCCATACTGTTCTTAAGTTTGAGCCCTGTTGTAAAATAAGCCATACTGTTCTTAAGTTTGAGTCCTGCTGTAAAATAAGCCTTACTGTTCTTAAGTTTGAGCCCTGCTGTAAAATAAGCCATACTGTTCTTAAGTTTAAGTCCTGTTGTAAAATAAGCCATACTGTTCTTAAGTTTGAGCCCTGCTGTAAAATAAGCCATACTGTTCTTAAGTTTAAGTCCTGTTGTAAAATAAGCCATACTGTTCTTAAGTTTGAGTCCTGCTGTAAAATAAGCCATACTGTTCTTAAGTTTGAGCCCTGTTGTAAAATAAGTTCATATTGTTCTTAAGTTTGAGTCCTGGTGTAAAATAAGCCATACTGTTCTTAAGTTTGAGCCCTGTTGTAAAATAAGTTCATATTGTTCTTAAGTTTGAGCCCTGTTGTAAAATAAGACAGACTGTTCTTCATTTTGACACGTTTTCTATCATAATTTTTTTTATTTCAAGCGTTACTTCCGGTATGCTGGTGTTGACTGGTCACTACGTGGAGGTCAGCGTTACTTCCGGTATGCTGGTGTTAACTGGTCACTACGTGGAGGTCAGCATTAATTCCGGTATGCTGGTGTTGACTGGTCACTTTCCCTACGGATCAGTTTGGTTCTTGCTTACACTAATACACTAATGTCTCGTTCCATCATCACCACTCCTCTGTCTTCTTGCATACACTAATACACTAATGTCTCGTTCCATCATCACCACTCCTCTGTCTTCTTGCTTACACTAATACACTAATGTCTAGTTCCATCATCACCACTCCTCTGTCTTCTTGCGTACACTAATACACTAATGTCTCATTCCATCATCACCACTCCTCTGTCTTCTTGCGTACACTAATACACTAATGTCTCCTTCCATCATCACCACTGCTCTGTCTTCTTGCTTACACTGATACACTAATGTCTCGTTCCATCATCACCACTGCTCTGTCTTCTTGCTTACACTGATACACTAATGTCTTGTTACATCATCACCACTGCTCTGTTTCCTTGCTAACGCTGATACACTAATGTCTCGTTCCATCATCACCACTCCTCTGTCTTCTTGCGTACGCTCAAACACTAATGTCTCGTTCCATCATCACCACTCCTCTGTCTTCTTGCTTACACTGATACACTAATGTCTTGTTACATCATCACCACTGCTCTGTCTGCTTGCTTACACTAATACACTAATGTCTCGTTCCATCATCACCACTGCTCTGTCTTCTTGCTTACACTAATACACTAATGTCTCGTTCCATCATCACCACTGCTCTGTCTTCTTGCTTACACTAATACACTAATGTCTCGTTCCATCATCACCACTGCTCTGTCTTGTATTTTGCTATCACAATTTTAATTATGTAACATTTACACTAAAAGTTTTGTTCACTAATGTAACATGATTTTATTGTTGTGACATTTAAGAAACTATATATATGCCTGGCGATACAAAGTTTTCTTGTTTCTGGACAAGTTGTCTCGCGTGCATGTTTGTCTTATATATATTTTACTTGTTTCGGTAAAATCCTATATACAAATGCAACGTATATTTTGGTGAATACAACACCACATCTGTCACTGGGACCAATGTTTGAAAGCTGTAAATCGATCGAACAGAACAAATCTACCCCCGGAGTAAATGGATGGGATCCCTGCAACGCCTTCCTGTCTACCGTGAATTATATGTAACATACAATCAAGTTAATGTGTCTGATAAATGCAGCCAACTTCACCAGGGCAAAGTCCTCCAATAATTTCTAATGTTTTACAAACTCGTGGACTGCATCCCACTTAATGGCAGGTTTTTACCAATTTTAACTAAACTTATTTCAGAAAATGTGGTACAATATTTTATTCAGTGGCTTACTTGTTCATTGTCACACAAATATATAAGAAGAATATGATTATTTGAAGTTGTATTTCAAACATTTATTTTTTATCGACACTATTATAATAATTATTGTTTTAACAAATTCATACTAGCCAGTTCAAAATCAATTATGGTCCGAACATTGCTTAGACAGATCAGTATGTGTATATATTTGAGAAAACTGTGTTCATGATCTTGAAAAGGCTTACTAAATTTATGTCGCGCATATAGTGATCTTCAGTCTCGATTTCATAGATAGCGCATATAGTGATTTTATGTCTCGATTTCATTGATAGCGCATATAGTGATCTTATGTCTCGATTTCATTGATAGCGCATATAGTGATCTTAAATCTCGATTTCATATCGCAATTATGATTATGTTTGGGGTTAGGGTCAGGATTTCATTTCATTTCTAGATTTCATGTCACGCATATAGTGATCTTAAGTCTAGATTTCATGTCGCGCATATATACTGATATTAAGTCTCGATTTCATTGATAGAGCATATAGTGATCTTAAGTCTCGATTTCATATCGCGAGTATGATTATGTTAAGGCTAGATTTCATGTCGCAAATTTAATGATCTTTAGTCTAGATTTCATGTCGCGTATATAATGATTTTAAGTCTCTATTTCATGTCGCGCATAAAGTGATCTTAAGTCTAGAATTCATGTTGCGTATATAATGATCTTAAGTTTAGATTTCATGTCGGGTATATAATGATGTTAAGTCTAGATTTCATATCGTGTATATAATGCAGTTAAGTCCAGATTTCATGTCGGGTATATAATGCTGTTAAGTCTAGATTTCATGTCGGGTATATAATGCTGTTAAGTCTAGATTTCATGTTGGGTATATAATGCTGTTAAGTCTATTTTTCATATCGTGTATATAATGATGTTAAGTCTAGATTTCATGTCGGGTATATAATGCTGTTAAGTCTAGATTTCATATCGTGTATATAATGCTGTTATTAGTCTAGATTTCATGTCGAGTATATAATGTTGTTAAGTCTAGATTTCATGTCGGGTATATAATGCTGTTAAGTCTAGATTTCATGTTGGGTATATAATGCTGTTAAGTCTAGATTTCATGTCGGGTATATAATGCTGTTAAGTCTATATTTCATGTTGGGTATACATGTATATTGATGTTAAGTCTAGATTTCATATCGTGTATATAATGATGTTAAATCTAAATTTCATGTTGCGTAAATAGTCATCTTAAGTCTTGATTTCATGTCGGGTATACATGTATATTGATTTCAATTCTAGATTTCATACCGTGTATATAGTGATCTTAAGTCTAGATTATATGTCGTGTATATAGTGATCTTAAGTCTAGATTATATGTCGGGTATATAATGATGTTAAGTCTAGATTTCATATCGTGTATATAATGATGTTAAGTCAATTTTTCATAACGTGTATATAATGCTGTTAAATCTAGATTTCATGTTGCGTAAATAGTCATCTTAAGTCTAGATTTCATGTCGGGTATATATTGATATTAATTCTAGATTTCATACCATGTATATAGTGATGTTAAGTCTTGATTATATGTCGTGTAATATATAATGATGTTAAGTCTAGATTTCATGTCGGGTATATAATGATGTTAAGTCTAGATTTCATATCGTGTATATAATGATGTTAAGTCTATTTTTCATATCGTGTATATAATGATGTTAAGTCTAGATTTCATATCGTGTATATAATGATGTTAAGTCTAGATTTCATATCGTGTATATAATGATGTTAAGTCTAGATTTCATATCGTGTATATAATGATGTTAAGTCTATTTTTCATAACGTGTATATAATGATGTTAAATCTAGATTTCTTGTTGCGTAAATAGTCATCTTAAGTCTAGATTATATGTCGTGTATATAATGATGTTAAGTCTAGATTTCATATCGTATATATAATGATCTTAAGTCTAGATTTCATATCGTGTATATATTAATATATTTCTAAATTATACTACATATATTTTAAGTGCACTGTGAAGCGTGCAAACAGTCAACATAACTGCATTGGTATTTTATTCAAATTTGTCCGAACCATTTCTTTGCAACATTGGAGGATTTTCAAAAAACTTGGCACGAATGTTCACCGTTGCTTGCCGAATTATTGGGGGGGGGGGACACCACCCTTACCGCCCCAGTCGCGACACCACTGAGTATTCTATACATAATAAGCAAGATTAATGCAAGCATACTATAATGATTAAGAAAAATATAGTGTACCGCCTCATTACATGCACAGGCCCGTCGATTTAATTAAGTTTAGTCATAAAATATTAAGTATTTACCCGATATGAACATAATTTATCGGTTTCATCATTTTTGAATATGTAATATCAAAATACTTGCTTCGTACTTATGGATGCATTGGAAGCGCCTCTCATGACATTCAGTCCTTTGATATAACTATATGTCGCCGAGTAATTACGAGGTCGCATTTATCACGCCTAATTGTTTATTAATTTGTTCGCAGTTGTGAATCATGTGTGCAATGCCCCATGGGATTAAGTGCATGCGGTCGTTTAATGGATTATTTAACTATATTTTTTACCTGTCGGGACTGGTTTAATGCGGTCGCTGGTCGCGTTATAGAAAAGTCGTTTAATAGATACTATTTATATTAAGTCTAGATTTCATATCGTGTATATAATGATGTTAAGTCTATTTTTCATATCGTGTATATAATGATGTTAAGTCTAGATTTCATATCGTGTATATAATGATGTTAAGTCTAGATTTCATATCGTGTATATAATGATGTTAAGTCTAGATTTCATATCGTGTATATAATGATGTTAAGTCTATTTTTCATAACGTGTATATAATGATGTTAAATCTAGATTTCTTGTTGCGTAAATAGTCATCTTAAGTCTAGATTATATGTCGTGTATATAATGATGTTAAGTCTAGATTTCATATCGTATATATAATGATCTTAAGTCTAGATTTCATATCGTGTATATAATGATGTTAAGTCTAGATTTCATGTCACGTAAATAATGATGTTAAATCTAGATTTCATATCGTGTAAATAGTGATCTTAAGTCTAGATTATATGTCATGTATATAGTGATGTTAAGTCTAGATTTCATATCGTGTAAATAGTGATGTTAAGTCTAGATTTCATATCGTGTAAATAGTGATGTTAAGTCTAGTTTTCATATTGTGTATATAATGATGTTAAGTGTAGATTTCATGTCGTGTAAATAATGATGTGAAGTGTAGATTTCATGTCGTGTATTTTGTTATGACCCCGACCCCAATACAAGAAGACGACATGAAATGTTTCCTGGCCAGACAGTAACATCATTAACGTGTATAAGCATGTCTTGTTTTCTCAGTTTTGTACCAAGCTTTGCACACAATACATGTATAAGTATTTTTGTATGAAATCTTACGTTATATACGCTAGTAAAGAAGTATGTATGTATCAAACTGCTGTCTTAGGTACCTTGTTGTGTACATACGATTCAGTGTCATAGTTTTACTTTGTGCAGAATACTTAACCGATCTGCAGCTATGTTTTTGTCAAGACAATTCCCACGACAATGTAGAAATGTACCCAAAATTTAACAGAACATTTGATTTGTTTCTGCTCTGTGAATGACCGTGAGCGTCGGAGGCTATGGGATGCGTCAATAGACAACGTCGGATATAAATGTTTTATCAACTTCATTAAGCTGAAACCGACAGGTCAATGTCGTATTCTCCTGGGGCTCGCCGTAAAAAATGATGATATAGTGTTCCTTAATTTCTCAATTGTCAAAGTGCTTGTTAAGCTGATATAAGTGCAGCATCCTGTGTGATACATGTAATATTTTAATTGTATTGTTGTCTTTGTTACAAGACAATACACCTAAGCAATGCATGTTTTACTTGAATTTAAAAATAGTTGATAAAACACTACTAACTGTTTAATGGAGATATCATGATCTACGTTGTTAATGAAATTTACGTGTACTTTGTTATTATATCATACTAGTAATACATTATGCAGATCTAGATATAACTATATATACATGTATAATCTTTTCTCTGCATTTCACTTAAAGTGTCTTAACATTGTTAAGGTTAAACTAGTGATTTGCGGTCTTTCTTTCTTGTTTGATGTCATCTTATTCTTAAGTTCAATTATAACACATGTATATATCTGTTTTACCGAGTGCTATTAACACGTTTGTCTTTTGTTTCGCTTTCGTTAAGACTAAGTTGTATAAGGCACTTAAATCACGTTTCAGTATGGTGTATTGCTAGGCTAAAATGCTCTTGTTTAAACATGATTTGTTTTCAGATATGAATCTGTACATCATTCACTATGTCTCTTATATGTACGGATTTCCATACTTTTGTCAACATTCAACATAGTATTTCCCTGTTATCTTAAATTCTTAACTAAATATGATTTGTTGATGAATTGATTTGTTTGTTCACTTTTGTATTGTTTAATGACTTGTACATATTGTTCTGCTCTCCATCCATGGAGGAAATAAAATTATCTATCTATTAACTGATTATCTACATGTATAAACCAGATTACAATGTTCTGTGCCCTCAGGCTAAGTCTGACTGCTTTGTACATGAAATTGGATAAATAAGTGATAATTGCTAATTTTTTAATCTCTTATCCAATAATTGCAATACAAATGATTTGTTGCATTTTTCCCATTTAATTACTTTCATAAATTTTCTGACGCTCTTGTCCATAAAAAACATAAAGTAATCAAGTGTCAATCGTAAAATAATCATGATTACAGCCATTTTTTTCTCCGGTAATCAATTAAATTATTAATCATTAATCCTAAAAATGCTTGATTAACGATTAATGGAAAATATTAATAGATTAATCCATGTCTGGTGTACACCATATGTAGACAGCGTTATGAAAATTAGCACGGATATGATAGTGATCTGAATTTGTTGTACATAAACGTTTTGTATTACGTTCATTTCGATAAATATTACTTGTATATAATATTAAATATGCATTTAAATGTGACGCACAGTCACAATATCATGTACTTTCATGAAAACGCATCAGTCAAGCAAAATCTTACGAAAAACCGGTGATGACGTTCGCACATTATTATTTCATTGTAAGAAATATTTGAATTCTTGAAGTTGAGATTGTGCATTTCTGAGTTCACAATTTCAACTTTATGATTTCAGCTTCCCGAATTTACGATTTTAACTTTATGATTTCAGCTTCCCGAATTTACGATTTTAACTTTACGAATTCAATATTTCATCGGAGAAAAATAATAAACAGTGAATATTATTGCATGACCAGACTTTGGCGTACATGTTAAAACATTCTTAGAACAATAATTCTTGAGCTTCAGTTGATTCAATCTGCTTTATTTGTCAATAGAGATACACGTGACTGTTACTTATTGATACCAAGAATACCAATATTTCATAAACAAATGTGACAATACATAGGTGAAGATCATATCACTGTTAGTAGATTATATCACCGTTAGTAGATCACATCACCGTTAGTAGATTATATCACCGTTAGTAGATTACATCACCGTTAGTAGATTATATCACCGTTAGTAGATCACATCACCGTTAGTAGATTATATCACCGTTAGTAGATCACATCACCGTTAGTAGATTATATCACCGTTAGTAGATCACATCACCGTTAGTAGATTATATCACCGTTAGTAGATCACATCACCGTTAGTAGATTATATCACCGTTAGTAGATTACATCACCGTTAGTAGATTATATCACCGTTAGTACATCACATCACCGTTAGTAGATCACATCACCGTTAGTAGATCACATCACCGTTAGTAGATCACATCACCGTTAGTAGATCACATCACCGTTAGTAGATCACATCACCGTTAGTAGATCCCATCACTGTAAGTAGATCACACCACCGTTAGTAGATCACACCACCGTTAGTAGATCACATCATCGTTAGAAGATCACATCACCGTTAGTAGATCACACCACCGTTAGTAGATCCCATCACTGTAAGTAGATCACATCAACGTTAGTAGATCACATCACTGTAAGTAGATCCCATCACTGTAAGTAGATCACACCACCATTAGTAGATCACACCACCGTTAGTAGATCATACCACCGTTAGTAGATCACATCACCGTTAGTAGATCACACCACCGTTAGTAGATCCCATCACTGTAAGTAGATCACACCACCGTTAGTAGATCACACCACCATTAGTAGATCACATCACCGTTAGTAGATCACATCACCGTTATCACCGTTAGTAGATCCCATCACTGTAAGTAGATCACATCACCGTTAGTAGATCACACCACCATTAGTAGATCACATCACCATTAGTAGATCACATCACCGTTAGTAGATCACACCACCGTTAGTAGATCACATCACCGTTAGGAGATCACATCACCGTAAGTAGACCACATCACCGTTAGTAGATCACCGCTTATCTCTACATGTGAAATACTTGGTCGCTCATGGATCTTGTTGCGTGTATATTTACTGCTGAGATGCAAGTTGGAAAAAGACTTGTAGTGTCAAAACAGTTTTTTCTATTTTTGTGTTTTTCTTCAATAAAATACCAGAGTGAAAACTCCACTTTGTATTCTTGTTTATTGTTTACATTCAACCGTTGAAGAATTACAGCTAGCAGATTTTATTGCATTACTAAATTATTCTTCAAATGAAACGTTAGATATTTATTCGGTCGTTGTTTTGTATGCTAACTTATTATATAGAAATCATTTGTAGTACTTTAAGTAAAATTGGACACAATATCAAGTTGGTTTCTGGTTAGTTTTAGATGGTTTGATTTAAAACCCGTTTTTTGTTACCACAAAATTATCAAATGCTCATTGTACCGCAGCAATTTCAATGATGTGAGAGGTTTAACCATTTATGAAAAGATAACAACGATATTTTGAATGTATCGATCTAACACAGCATGAGCCCCGTCCGTTTGGCTCAGTCGGTAGAGCGCTCGACAGCTAATCTACAAGTTGTAGGTTCAAAACCTGGACGAGATGTATGTTCTCTGTTACTCATCTGCCCTTCACATCTGAACTCTGGTTTATTTGGCGAAGTTGTCAGTTGCTTGTGGAGGAGCAGGTTAGAACTGGTTGGTAACCCAGGGAGACTAGTTAGGTCAGCTGACCGCCGTATATCACTGACATACTGTCGAGGAACGGCGTAAACCTGAAACAATCAACCAATCAACTATACAACATATATATGTAAGCAACACTTTAAACAGTATATATATATATACTTGGTATAAATCCTATTCCACTTGGAGACTGTAATATACTGACATAACAAAGTGTTCTTAAAAGGCTTATTGTGATAGATAAATGTCAAAGTGACGTCTGTGATCTGCAGTGAGCCCCTTTTTTGATTTTAGTTTAAAGCATACACAACTTGGTGACGGTGTAGCTACGCCCTGTGTTAGGAGAAGAATACATTCGGATGTCCTTTGTTTTAGTATAAAGCATACACAACTTGGTGACGGTCTAGCTACGCCCTGTGTTAGGAGAAGAATACAGTCGGATGTCCTTTGTTTTAGTATAAAGCATACACAACTTGGTGACGGTCTAGCTACGCCATGTGTTAGGAGAAGAATACAGTCGGATGTCCTTTGTTTTAGTATAAAGCATACACAACTTGGTGACGGTCTAGCTACGCCCTGTGTTAGGAGAAGAATACAGTCGGATGTCCTTTAAGTATAAAGCATACACAACTTGGTGACGGTCTAGCTACGCCCTGTGTTAGGAGAAGAATACAGTCGGATGTCCTTTGTTTTAGTATAAAGCATACACAACTTGGTGACGGTCTAGCTACGCCCTGTGTTAGGAGAAGAATACAGTCGGATGTCCTTTGTTTTAGTATAAAGCATACACAACTTGGTGACGGTCTAGCTACGCCATGTGTTAGGAGAAGAATACAGTCGGATGTCCTTTGTTTTAGTATAAAGCATACACAACTTGGTGACGGTCTAGCTACGCCATGTGTTAGGCGAAGAATACAGTCGGATGTCCTTTATTTTGAACAGTCTTTTTTTATCATACACATCTCTTATGCATAATACTAATATTTCATTTCTATTAACAATGATAAAAGATTAGCATTTCTTTCTTTAATTAATTGATTATCTATTCATAATACGAAATAATGTCACAATTTAGCAATTGGCAAATTAACGGTATTTTTTATCATACACATCTATTATGCATAACATTAATATCATTTTATTTTTATATCTGTTATAATATACTTACACGAAAAAGAAAGTGTGCACTTTTATATTGGGCATAACTTTTTTGTTACAAAGTTTAGATATACGGATTTATCATCATGAGTGAAGAAAATAACCCTTTACACATTGCACCCATTTACCCTATATTTAAGCGCATAGACGGCTTTCAAATTGACAGCAGGCTATTATGCAACTTTTCGCTCGTGCTACCCGTGCAACGTGTGTACAGGTACAGGTTGACCCTGACCGATATCTTTACTTGTTATGCAATAATAAATCACAGTTCACTTTTGAATTTCACTCTAAACAAGATGCCACGGCTTCAAGAAAACGAACGAATTCAGGCACTTCTGCAACTCGCAGCCGGCGTCAGCGTTGCTGACGTCGCTAGGCAGTTTAACTGCCATAGAAATACCATAATAAAACTCCGACGACGTTACCATCAGAATGGAAGCGTTAGAGATCGTCCACGATCCGGTAGACCAAAGGTGACAACGGCACGTCAGGATAGACACATGACGTTGACGCACTTACGTCATCGGTTCAAAACCGCTACAAGCACTGCGCGAGAGCTTGGCATATGTAGGGATACGGTTCTAAACCAACTGCGGGCCAATGCAAACCCGTTAAGGGCTAGGAGGCCTTATGTAGGCCAGATCCTTAATAACAGACATCGTGCTCTCAGACTGGTCTGGGCCCGCCGTCATCTCCGTTGGAACCGTGCCATGTGGTCTAGGGTGCTCTTTAGTGATGAGTCGCGATTTAACCTTAGCACTGCTGACGGTAGAGTTCGGGTATTTAGACGTAAAGGGGAACGTTTTGACCAGAACTGTTTATTAGAGCGAGATCGTTTTGGAGGGGGTAGTGTAATGGTCTGGGGAGGTATTATGGGCGGTAGGAAAACAGACCTTGCTGTTATTCATGGTAATTTAAATGCCCAAGGTTATGTTGACCAAGTTTTACGCCCAGTTGTTATTCCTTTCCTACAACAGAAACTTGGTTGTTTAATGCATGATTACGCAAGGCCACATACTGCTATACTTACCAGGAATTATCTCGCTAGAAATAACGTTAACGTCTTACCTTGGCCGGCTTGCTCTCCGGACATGAATCCCATTGAACATTTATGGGATTTGCTTGGTCGGAGAGCAAGGAAAAACCATGTTATCAACAATATCAATGACTTGTGTGCAGCCTTAGTTCATGAATGGAACGCCATTTCCGCCGACGTCATAAGACGTTACGTCAGGTCCATGCGATCTAGAATACTTGCGTTGATCCGTAGACGAGGAGGCCACAACAGATACTGATTAATTGTCACGTAACTTGACAAATATCCGAAGCCAAAAAAGCAGTTACAAAACATTACAAATCTGCAACTTTTACTTTTCACCCCTACGTTATTCACACGTAAAACAATATTCTGATAATTATCAAATTTCACTTAAAAGTAAAACATCGTGTTGCCAATACATTTTTGCACATTTTGATACCAAATTTGCCAATATTTTGCTTCTATAAGTATAAAAGAATTCCCTCTAACCAAGTGCACACTTTCTTTTTCGTTTCAGTATAGATTAGCAGTTTCTTTTTATCATTTTATATTCTATACATAATACGATCTAATGTCATAATTCAGCAATACGCAAATTAAGGATTTACAGGAGAACTCGAGTGAATATTTATACTATTACAAGATTAACTTCGTATTGTATAAACATTCGATACCGTGAAATAATTATGATGACGTGTTTATCCAAACTATCCGAAGCGGGTTGTACATTACACTGAGTCTTCATGTAATTATGATGACGTGTTTATCCAAACTATCCGAAGCGGGTTGTACATTACACTGAGTCTTCATGTAATTATGATGACGTGTTTATCCAAACTATCCGAAGCGGGTTGTACATTACACTGAGTCTTCATGTAATTTACGTGATTGTCGTCCATTCTGTACACTCATTCAGTGATACTATACATGTGTGTAAGATTTGGTCAAAGTTAGACGTAAAATTGACTGATATAAAGTGAACTTTACAGGGATAGAGTCGAGCTATCTGCTTGCTATACATTTTACCACAAGACAAAAACTGCCGAAGTTCGCATTTAGAAGAAGATAGTTATTACAATCCAGTAAGTTATATTGTAATAATTATTATGTCAATTTCTACAGACTTGGAGTACTTGTCAACACAAGTATAGCATATGGTATATAGTATTGAATATGTGTTGTTATACTTGTTTCTTACCGTCTGCTGAGAGGTAGTTCCTGGGCGGTATTCACAAACTTTGTTGTTATACTTGTTTCTTACCGTCTGCTGAGAGGTAGTTCCTGGGCGGTATTCACAAACTTTGTTGTTATACTTGTTTCTTACCGTCTGCTGAGAGGTAGTTCCTGGGCGGTATTCACAAACTTTGTTGTTATACTTGTTTCTTACCGTCTGCTGAGAGGTAGTTCCTGGGCGGTATTCACAAACTTTATTGTTATACTTGTTTCTTACCGTCTGCTGAGAGGTAGTTCCTGGGCGGTATTCACAAACTTTATTGTTATACTTGTTTCTTACCGTCTGCTGAGAGGTAGTTCTTGGGCGGTATTCACAAACTTTGTTGTTATACTTGTTTCTTACCGTCTGCTGAGAGGTAGTTCCTGGGCGGTATTCACAACTTTATTAAACAATTATTTTAAGAACATCAAACATTTGTTAGATAATTATACTAAGCAATTAAAACAAAGGCATGTATCATATCTATTACCTAAGGCAAATAAATCCTCTCCGAATACACCTTAGTTTGGATGTTTTAATTTTAAAAAGTTAGACAAAGTACACCCGGTCTTAACCTTTCGAAATTGAATATGAAACATATATACAATTCGAATCAGTACAAAATAAACATTAAATAACAAATATAAATAAATGTACTCATTATTACGATATTCAGTATTTTGCAAGGATCTTTGTGAAGACGTCACGCATACGAGTCTGTTTTGAGTAGCATTCCGGTTGTCGGTAAACTATTTTCATATACACTTTAATGTTCCCAATGTTCTGTACATGTAATTTAATCCATCTAATGACAAATAACATGTATATATATGTTCCGTTAAAAGTTGTTATTTTATTTCAATGACATAATATGTGACTGTCTTGAGGGAAATCAGTGAAAGTCCCATGCAATAAATCGCAAGGGTTACAATGTTGAATTGTTGAGCGTGATGAACCTTTCTGTGCTAGTTCTCATTATAAATCTGCAGTTTTGATGTAAGTCTCTCAACTTTCTTCATATCCCCGAATTATTTCATCTTTATTTCTTGGTTTTGTCTTCGTTAAGGTTAATGGTGGATAAAAAGAAGCTTTGTATTTTTCGATGACACCGTGGCATTACAATGATGGTATGTACAGGTTATCTCCCTTGATATAAGTCTGATGATACCGTGGCATTACAATGATGGTATGTACAGGTTATCTCCCTTGATATAAGTCTGATGATACCGTGGCATTACAATGATGGTATGTACAGGTTATCTCCCTTGATATAAGTCTGATGTATACAATACATTCCCATTTGATAGCTTCAGTATTAATAACTATTCTGTGTTCATTAAATTTCTCCATATAATATTATGTATATATATATAATAATCATTGCTATATGCGACATAGACTCATAATTCTCTCGTCTGTACCGTGCAACCACAACAAAGCATATATACTCGTTGAAATATTATAATTGAGATTGTTGGGCAGCAATCTTCATTTCATCTTCCATTACAATGTGTTCTCCGGTGTTATTTTAGAGGCATTTTAATGATCTCCTTTACATTGCATTAAATGTATTGTTCTGTATCTGAACATAATAGATTTACCTGTGTCTACGTATATCTACCTTGTCGACACATCAGATAAATTAACCATTTGACGGGACTGTAAACCATTGGGAAAATCGACAACAATTTTTACTCCGCCAGGCAGGACTCGAACCCAATATTTCCGCTAAATGGGAAGTATTCTTGCATTAACAGTTACACTATAGCAATTATAACATCAAATAGACCAATGTGCGGGTCACGTGAGTATACCTTGAATTTCTTTCAAATTGTATTGGGTTTTAAAGCCGTTTTATGCCGTTTGTCCTATTGTCATATATAACGGCACATCAGTGCGTTCATCCAACCGTCCGTCCGTCAGTCCGTCCGTCCGTCGGTTAATGTAGACATTAATTATATTTATTGTCTCACATTTAATTAAAGTCTGGTGAACGCAAAAGTCTATGGCGTTAATATGGAAGACAGTCAGTGCCACGTCTTAAATAACTTTATATACATTTTGGCACTTAATGTAAGTGCATGTATGTACGTTTCTAGTTCTGCATTTTTACATTTAGACGCGGCTCTGTACACAGCAGTGTATCCGTTATGGATATACATGTATCATAGTCACAATGTTTGAAAAAAAGATGCTTATTATTTTGTAAATTATGAAAAAAAACATTTAACTATTGAACCTTCAATAACAAACGTTAGGTTACTATACTGAGGATGACGATTTTAAATAATCAGACATTGATATAATAGGCATTTAGTAAATACATGTGTAGGATTGGAAATGGAATTTGCAAAATTAAAAGCAATTTTTTAATTTTCGTGAATGTCTTAAAAACCTAAATATTTTACATAAATGTCAATTTCAGCGAAATGGAAAACATATTTGGATTGATGGGGATTGTATAACTAAACCTCGAATGTTTAGACAATGCCATTGATGCAAGAAGTATTGACATGATGTGTACATAACTTGTGAACAGCGACATGCAATAAAAATTGAAGAATTAAGACAGACCTTCAAAAAGTCACATATTTGAGTATCAATGGTTATTTTTTCTTCAATTAATGTGTATTTTTGTCTTAATTCTAAATACGCTTCATTTTATACTTTTTACATCGTAACTTATTTACAGATCTGAGTCTAAATGTTACAGTTGCACCTGTCCCTACGTACACCGGACTGACGAGACATAAAACACTTCTATATTTGATATTAGTTACTGTTAAACACTTGTCTGTTGTACTGTGAAATCCCCGTCGGGACTCGAACCCAATATTTCCACTTACTGAAATGTATACTTGCATTAACATTACAGGTTTGGCATTGTACTTGTCACTTGTTTCAGGTGTACATTATCCTGTGATTAGCAACATGTTTGAGATGTACATTATCCTATGATAAGCAACCTGTTTGAGATGTACATTATCCTGTGATCAGCAACATGTTTGAGATGTACATTTTCCTGTGATCAGCAACATGTTTGAGATGTACATTATCCTGTGATCAGCAACATGTTTGAGATGTACATTATCCTGTGATCAGCAACATGTTTGAGATGTACATTATCCTGTGATCAGCAACATGTTTGAGATGTACATTATCCTGTGGTCAGCAACATGTTTGAGATGTACATTATCCTGTGATCAGCAACATGTTTGAGATGTACATTATCCTGTGATCAGCAACATGTTTGAGATGTACATTATCCTGTGATCAGCAACATGTTTGAGATGTACATTATCCTGTGATCAGCAACATGTCGATACAATAAATTAGGTGAGGAAAATATGTATAACTGCAAAAAGTGTTCGTAATGATTTCAATGACGTTTTTATTTCTATTTTATGTAATGCGTTAGTTAGTAGGCCTACACGTAGTATCAAGCAACCGTTTCATTCAGAACACATTGTAGCAAACATTCGTAGTAACCACGTTTGAACTACGTTAGTCAAGACCAGTTGCATTTAGTATACTTGACAGTTATTTCCCATTGCAAATACAAGTAGTGCCTTATGGCAAATACAAGTAGTGCCTTAAACATATGACCCGCTGCAGTCAGTACACTGAGTTGTTAGTACACACTGTAGTTAGAACATAGTGTTGCTAGTATAAGTTGCTTTTATTACTCGTTGTTGTTAGCAGCCGCAGTAGATAGTAACCGTTGAAGTAAGTACCCTTTGTTGTTTGTACCTGTTGTGCATAGTACCCGTTGCAGTTAGTACCCGTTGTTGTTACTACATGTAGTTGTTCTTACCCGTTGTTGTTGGTTACCATTGTTGTTCGTAACCGTTGTTGTTAGTACCCGTTGTAGTTAGTACCAGTTATTGTTAGTATCCGTTGTTGTTGGTTACCATTGTTGTTCGTACCCGTTGTTGTTAGTACCCGTTGTAGTTAGTACCAATTATTGTTAGTATCCGTTGTTGTTAGTATGCGCTGTTGTTAGTACCAGTTGTAGTTAGTACAAGTTGTAATTAGTACCTGTGAGTTAGTGTTAGTATCCCTTGTTGTTAGTATGCGCTGTTGTTAGTACCAGTTGTAGTTAGTACAAGTTGTAGTTAGTACCAGTTATTGTAAGTATCCGTTGTTGTTAGTATGCGCTGTTGTTAGTACCCGTTGTAGTTAGTACCCGTTGTAGTTAGTACCAGTTATTGTTAGTATCCGTTGTTGTTAGTATGCGCTGTTGTTAGTACCAGTTGTAGTTAGTACCCGTTGTAGTTAGTACCAGTTATTGTTAGTATCCGTTGTTGTTAGTATGCGCTGTTGTTAGTACCAGTTGTAGTTAGTACAAGTTGTAGTTAGTACCAGTTATTGTTAGTATCCGTTGTTGTTAGTATGCGCTGTTGTTAGTACCCATTGTAGTTAGTACCCGTTGTAGTTAGTACCAGTTATTGTTAGTATCCGTTGTTGTTAGTATCCATTGTTGTTAGTATCCGTTGTTGTTAGTATGCGCTGTTGTTAGTACCAGTTGTAGTTAGTACCCGTTGTAGTTAGTACCAGTTATTGTTAGTATCCGTTGTTGTTAGTATGCGCTGTTGTTAGTACCCATTGTAGTTAGTACCCGTTGTAGTTAGTACCAGTTATTGTTAGTATCCGTTGTTGTTAGTATCCATTGTTGTTAGTATCCGTTGTTGTTAGTATGCGCTGTTGTTAGTACCAGTTGTAGTTAGTACCCGTTGTAGTTAGTACCAGTTATTGTTAGTATCCGTTGTTGTTAGTATGCGCTGTTGTTAGTACCCGTTGTAGTTAGAATGCGCTGTTGTTAGTATCCGTTGTTGTTAGTATGCGCTGTTGTTAGTACCCATTGTAGTTAGTACCCGTTGTAGTTAGTACCAGTTATTGTTAGTATCCGTTGTTGTTAGTATGCGCTGTTGTTAGTACCAGTTGTAGTTAGTACCCGTTGTAGTTAGTACCAGTTATTGTAAGTATCCGTTGTTGTTAGTATGCGCTGTTGTTAGTACCAGTTGTTGTTAGTATCCGTTGAAGTTAGTACCAGTTATTGTTAGTATCCGTTGTTGTTAGTATGCGTTGTTGTAAGTACCCGTTGTAGTTAGTACCAGTTATTGTTAGTATCCGTTGTTGTTAGTATGCGCTGTTGTTAGTACCAGTTGTAGTAAGTACAAGTTGTAGTTAGTATCCGTTGTAGTTAGTATCCATTGTTGTTAGTACCCGTGGTAGTTAGTATCCGTTGCTGTTGTACCCGTGTTAGTTAGTACCCGTTGTAGTTAGTATCCGTTGTAGTTAGTATCCGATGTTGTAAGTTCCCGTGTTAGTTAGTATACATTGTAGTTAGTATTCCTGGTAGTTAGTATCCGTTGTAGTTAGTATCCGATGTT
Organism: Mactromeris polynyma; assembly: GCA_032209605.1. Taxonomy (NCBI): domain Eukaryota; kingdom Metazoa; phylum Mollusca; class Bivalvia; order Venerida; family Mactridae; genus Mactromeris; species Mactromeris polynyma. The sequence continues at coordinate 2,565,592 of JASFXZ010000013.1, read as the reverse complement.
GTTAGTTCCCGTGTTAGTTAGTATCCGTTGTAGTTAGTATTCCTGGTAGTTAGTATCCGTTGTTGTCAGTATACGTTGTAGATAGTATCCGTTGTTGTTAGTATCAGTTGTTGTTAGTATCCTTTGTAGTGAGTATCCGCTGTTGTTAGTACCCGTGGTAGATAGTATCCATTGTTGTTAGTACTCAGTGTTGTTCGTACCCGTTGTTGTTAGTACCCATGGCAGTCAGTATCCGTGGCAGTTAGTATCTGTTGTAGTTAGTACCCGTTGTTGTTAGGAACCGTTGTAGTTAGTATCCGTTGTTGTTAGCACTCAGTGTTGTTAGTATCCGTTGTTGTAAGTACCTGTAGTTGTTAGTACCCGTTGTAGTAAGTATCCGTTGTTGAATTACCCGTTGTTGTTACTTCCCGTTGTAGTTAGTACCCGTGGCAGTTAGTATCTGTTGTTGTTAGTACCCGTTATAGTTAGTATTACCTTCTAAATACCGATTTTCTACCAGATATTACCTTGAGTATATTCTTAGATATTGTTCTCTGTTGTGGTTGTGCCGTAAGTACAACCTGTAGGGAATTAAGGTTCCGAAATTCCGAGTTTAGGTAATATGTATATCTTGCGTGGTTCACACTGACCAAGTCCAATAGGTTTACACACTTTTATTACATACATACGTATAATCCAATTACAACGTACCACAGAGTTAATACTATTGATAACTACGGTAAGTAAAAGTCCACACTTATTAAGAAGTTCCCAACTTCAATCTCAAAGAAAAATCTTACTGTTTTTCTATAACTTCTTGATGTTAACATGACTGGTTTCTCAGAGCTCCCAAGACCGACTCTACTTTTTCCTTCGTGCGCGGAAATTATCAGTATCTTTCTTACTGTATTTCGGACAATACTGACCAATCCCGAAAGCCATAACCTTATTTGCCAACCACGTCACTCACTAATTAACTGATGTGATGCGTAATTCTACCCTGTTTCTAACGGATAACCAAATGAGTCCGAGATCCTGACTCAGGGAAAAGATCATGTATTGGCGTTGTAATAACCTCAGGCGTACCAAGTAAATTCCTGTCTACACCTGTATATATTCCCAGCCAATGTACTGACCAACTTTGTGAAAGGTTAATAGCCCGGCTACATTAGTACCTGTTGTTGTTTGTATCGGTTGTTGTTAGTAACCGTGTTAGTTAGTATCCGTTGTAGTTATTTTTCCTGGTAGTTAGTATCCGTTGTTGTCAGTATACGTTGTTGTAAGTACCCGTTGTTGTAAGTATCCGTTGTAGTTAGTATCCATTGTTGTAAGTACCCGTAGTAGTTAGTAGCAGTTGTTGTTAGTATCCTTTGTAGTTAGTATCCGTTTTTGTTAGTATCCTTTGTAGTTAGTATACGTTGTTGTTAGTACCCGTGGTAGTAAGTATCCGTTGTTGTTAATACTCAGTGTTGTTAGCACCCGTTGTTGATAGTACCCGTGGCAGTTAGTATCCGTGGCAGTTAGTATCTGTTGTAGTTAATACCCGTTGTTGTTAGTACCCGTTGTAGTTAGTATCCGTTGTTGTTAGTTCCTGAAATACTAGTAGTTAGTATCCGTTGTTGTTAGTATCTGCTGTAGTTAGTATCCGTTGTTGTTAGTATCAGTTGTTGTTAGTATCCTTTGTAGTTAGTATCCGTTTTTGTTAGTACCCGTGGTAGTTAGTATCCGTTGTTGTTAGTACTCAGTGTTGTTAGTACCCGTTGTTGTTAGTACCCGTTGAAGTTAGTACCGGTTGTTGTTTGTATACGTTGTTGTCAGTACCCGTGGTTGTTAGTATCCGTTTATGTTAGTACCCGTTATAGTTAGTACAAGTTGTAGTAAGTATCCGTTGTTGAAGTACCCGTTGTTGTTAGTTACCGATGTAGTTGGTACCCGTGGCAGTTAGTACCCATTGTTGTTAGTACCCGTTGTAGTTAGTACCCGTGGTAATAAGTATAAGTTGTAGTTAGTATCCGTTGTTGTTAGTATCCGTTGTAGTTAGTAACCATGGTAGTTAGAATCCGTTATAGTTAGTGTCCGTTTGAGTTAGTTCCCATGGTAGTTAGTATCCGTTGTTATTAGTAACCGTTGTAGTTAGTACCCGTTGTAAATAGTTTGCTTGGTAGTTAGCTTCCGTTGTTGTTAGTACCGGTGGTAGTTAGTATTTGTTGATGTTAGTACCCGTTGTAGTTAGTATCCGTTGTAGTAAGTAACCGTGGTAGTAAGTTAGTATCCCTTGTTGTTAGTTCCCGTGGGGGTAAGTATCCGTTGTTGTTAGTACCCGTAGTAGTTAGTATCCATTTTAGTTAGTGGCCGTTGTAGTTAATATCCGTTGTTTTGAGTACCCTTTGTAGTTAGTACCCGTGGTAGTTAGAATCCGTTGTTATGAGTACCCGTTGTTGTGAGTATCCGTTGTTGTGAATATCCGTTGTTGTGATAACCTGTTGTTGTGAGTATCCGTTGTTGTCAGTACCCGTCGTTGTGAATATCCGTTGTAGTAAGTATCCATTGTTGATAGTACTTGTGGTAGTTAGTATCCGTTGTATTGGGTACCCGGTGTAGTTAGTACCCGTTGTAGTTAGTATCCGTTGTTATAAGTACCCGTTGTTGTGAGTACCCGTTGTTGAGAGTACCCGTTGTTGTTAGTATCCGTGGTAGTTAGTATCCGTTGTTGTTGTACCCGTGGTAGTAAGTACCCGTTGTAGTTAGTATCCGTTGTAGTTAGTATCCGATGTTGTTAGTTCCCGTGTTAGTTAGTATCCGCTGTATTTAGTATTCCTGGTAGTTTGTATCCGTTGTTGTCAGTATACGTTGTTGTAAGTACCCGTTGTAGTTAGTATCCGTTGTTGTTAGTATCAGTTGTTGTTAGTATCGTTTGTAGTTAGTATATGTTGTAGTTATTACCTGTTGTTGTTAGTACCCGTTGTAGCTAGTATCCGTTGATGTTAGTACCCGTGGTAGTTAGTATCCGTTGTTGTTAGCACTCAGTGTTGTTAGTATCCGTTGTTGTTGTACCCGTGGTAGTTAGTACCCGTTGTAGTTAGTATCCGTTGTAGTTAGTATCCGATGTTGTTAGTTCCCGTGTTAGTTAGTATCCGCTGTATTTAGTATTCCTGGTAGTTAGTATCCGTTGTTGTCAGTATACATTGTTGTAAGTACCCGTTGTAGTTAGTATCCGTTGTTGTTAGTATAAGTTGTTGTTAGTATCCTTTGTAGTTAGTATATGTTGTAGTTATTACCTGTTGTTGTTAGTACCCGTTGTAGTTAGTATCCGTTGATGTTAGTACCCGTGGTAGTTAGTATCCGTTGTTGTTAGCACTCAGTGTTGTTAGTATCCGTTGTTGTTAGTATCCGTTGTTGTGAATATCCGTTGTTGTGAAACCTGTTGTTGTGAGCATCCGTTGTTGTCAGTACCCGTCGTTGTGAATATCCGTTGTAGTTAGCATCCGTTGTTGATAGTACTTGTGGTAGTTAGTTTCCGTTGTATTGGGTACCCGGTGTAGTTAGTACCCGTTGTAGTTAGTACCCGTTGTTATAAGTACCCGTTGTTGTGAGTACCCGTTGTTGTAAGTACCCGTTGTAGTTAGTATCCGTTGTTGTTAGTATCAATTGTTGTTAGTATCCTTTGTAGTTAGTATATGTTGTAGTTATTACCTGTTGTTGTTAGTACCCGTTGTTGTTAGTATCCGTTGTTGTTAGTACCGGTGGCAGTTAGTATCCGTAGCAGTTAGTATCCGTTGTTGTTATTTCCCTTGGAGGTATGTATCAGTTGTCGTTAGTACCCGTGGTAGTTAGTACCCGTTATAGTTAGTACCCGTTATTGTTAGTATCCGTTGTTGTTAGTATACGCTGTTGTTAGTCCCCGTTGTAGTTAGTATCCATTGTTGTAAGTACCCGTAGAAGTTAGTATCAGTTGTTGTTGTACCCATGGTAGTAAGTACCCGTTGTAGTTAGTATCCGTTGTAGTTAGTATCCGATGTTGTTAGTTCCCGTGTTAGTTAGTATCCGTTGTAATTAGTATTCCTGGTAGTCAGTATCCGTTGTTGTCTGTATACTATGTTGTAAGTACCGGTGGTTGTTAGTATCTGCTGTAGTTAGTATCCGTTGTTGTTAGCATCAGTTGTTGTTAGTATCCTTTGTAGTTAGTATCCCTTTTGGTTAGTACCCGTGGTAGTTAGTATCCGTTGTTAGTGCTCAGTGTTGTTAGTACCCGTTGTTGTTAGTACCCGTTGTAGTTAGTTTGCGTTTTAGTTAGTACACGTTGTTGTAAGTACCCGTTGTAGTTAGTACCGGTTTTTGATTGTATCTGTTGTTGTCAGTACCCGTGGTTGTTAGTATCCGTTAAAGATAGTACCCGTTATTGTTTGTACCCGTTGTAGTAAGTATCCGTTGTTGAAGTACCCGTTGCTGTTAGTTCCCGTTGTAATTGGTACCCGTGGCAGTAAGTACCCGTTGTTGTTAGTACCCGTTGTAGTTAGTACCCGTTGTTGTTAAGTACCCGTTGTAGTTAGTTTCCGTTTTAGTTAGTACACGTTGTTGTAAGTACCCGTTGTAGTTAGTACCCGTGGTAGTTAGTACCCGTTGTAGTTAGTACCCGTTGTTGTTAAGTACCCGTTGTAGTTAGTTTCCGTTTTAGTTAGTACACGTTGTTGTAAGTACCCGTTGTAGTTAGTACCCGTGGTATTTAGTATCCGTTGTAGTTAGTACCGGTTTTTGTTTGTATCGGTTGTTGTCAGTACCCGTGGTTGTTAGTATCCGTTAAAGTTTGTACCCGTTATTGTTAGTACCCGTTGTAGTAAGTATCCGTTGTTGAAGTACCCGTTGCTGTTAGTTCCCGTTGTAGTTGGTACCCGTGGCAGTTAGTACCCGTTGTTGTTAGTACCCGTTGTAGTTATTACCCGTTGTTGTTTGTATCCGTTGTTGTAAGTACCCATGGCAGTAAGTATCCATTGTAGTTAGCAGCCGTGGTAGTAAGTATCCGTTATTGTTAGTACCAATGGTAGTTAGTATCCGTTGAAGTTAGTACCCATTATTGTTAGTACCCGTTGTTGTTATTACCCTTTGTTGTGAGTTCCCGTGGTAGTTAGTATCCGTTGTTGTAAGTTCCCGTGGTGGTAAGTATCCGTTGTTGTTTGTACCCGTGGTAGTTAGTATCCGTTGTAGTTAGCACCCGTGGTAGTTAGTATCTGTTGTTTTGAGTACCATTTGTAGTTAGTTCCCGTGGTAGTTAGTATCCGTTGTTGTGAGTACCCGTTGTTGTGAGTACCCGCTGTTGTGAGTATCCGTTGTTGTGAGTACCCGTTGTTGTTTTTACACAGTGGTGTTGGTACCATTTGTTGTTACGATCCGTTATTGTAAGTATCCTTTGAAGTAAGTACATGATGTTGTTAGTACCCGCTTTTGACAGTTCACGTTGTTTTTTGTACCCATTGGTGTTTATACCTGGTAGATAGTATCCCTTGTTGTCAGTATACGTTGTTGTAAGTACCCGTTGTTGTTAGTATCCGTTGTAGTTAGTATCCGTTGTTGTTAGTACCCGTGGTAGTTAGTATCCGTTGTTGTTAGTACTCAGTGTTGTTAGTACCCGTTTTTGTAAGTACCCGTTTGTTAGTATCCGTGGCAGTTAGTATATGTTGTTGTTAGAACCTGTTGTTGTTAGTATCCGTTGTTGTTAGTACCCGTGGTAGTTAGTATCCGTTGTAGTTTGCACTCAGTGTTGTTAGTATCCGTTGTTGTTAGTACCCGTTGTAGTTAGTATCCATTGTTGTAAGTACCCGTGGTAGTTAGTATCCATTGTTGTTTGCACTCAGTGTTGTTAGTATCCGTTGTTGTTAGTACCCGTGGCAGTTAGTATCTGTGGCAGTTAGTATACGTTGTAGCTAGTACCCGTTGTAGTTAGTACCCATTGTAGTTAGTACCCGTTGTTGTGAGTTCCCTTGGTAGTTAGTATCCGTTGTTGTTAGTACCCGTTGTTGTGAGTTCCCTTGGTAGTTAGTACCCATTGTAGTTAGAAACCGTTGTAGTTCGAAACCGTTGTTGTTTGTACCGTGGTAATAAGTATAAGTTGTAGTCAGTGCCCGTTGTAGTTAGAAACCGTTGTAGTTCGAAACCGTTGTTGTTTGTACCGTGGTAATAAGTATAAGTTGTAGTCAGTGGCCGTTGTAGTTAGTATCCTTTGTTGTTTGTACCGTGGTAATAAGTATAAGTTGTAGTTAGTGCCCGTTGTAGTTAGTATCCTTTGTTGTTTGTACCGTGGTAATAAGTATAAGTTGTAGTTAGTGCCCGTTGTTGTTAGTATCCGTTGTTGTTTGTACCGTGGTAATAAGTATAAGTTGTAGTTAGTGCCCGTTGGTGTTTGTACCGTGGTAATAAGTATAAGTTGTAGTTAGTGCCCGTTGTAGTTAGTATCCGTTGTTGTTTGTACCGTGGTAATAAGTATAAGTTGTAGTTAGTGCCCGTTATAGTTAGAAACCGTTGTTGTTTGTACCCGTGGTAATAAGTATAAGTTGTAGTTAGTGCCCGTTGTAGTTAGTATCCGTTGTTGTTTGTACCGTGGTAATAAGTATAAGTTGTAGTTAGTGCCCGTTGTAGTTAGAAACCGTTGTTTTTTGTACCCGTGGTAATAAGTTTAAGTTGTAGTAAGTGCCCGTTTTAGTTAGTAACCGTTGTAAATAGTTCCCTTGGTAGTTAGCTTCCGTTGTTGTTAGTACTCGTAGCAGTTAGTATCCGTTTTTTTTAGTTCGCGTGGTAGTTAGTATCCGTTGTTGTTAGTACCCGTGGTAGTTAGTATCCGTTGTTGATAGTATCCGTTGTAGTTAGTAACCGTTGTTGTTAGTATCCGTTGTAGTAAGTAACCGTGGTAGTAAGTATCCGTTGTTGTTAGTTCCCGTGGTGGTAAGTATCCGTTGTTTTGAGTATCCGTTGTTGTGAGTACCCGTTGTTGTGAGTACCCGTTGTTGTGAGTTACCGTTATTGTTACTACCCGGTGTTGACAGTTCACGTTGTTTTTTTACTCAGTGGTGTTGGTACCATTTGTTGTTACGATCCGTTATTGTAAGTATCCTTTGAAGTAAGTACATGTTGTTAGTACCCGCTTTTGACAGTTCACGTTGTTTTTTGTACCCAGTGGTGTTTATACCTTTTGTTATTTCTACCCATTGTTATTAGTATCCGTGGTGTAGAAATTCCCATTGTTGTTAGTACCCGTTTTATTTACTACACTTTGTTGTTTGTATGCATTGTACTTGTTGTTAGTAACAGTTGCAGTTAGGACGCATTGTAGTAAATACTCGTTGTAGATAGTACACTTTCCAGTTAACACCCTGTGCAGTTAGTACATGCTGCTGTGTGTGCCCAATGTTGTCAGTACACGTTGTAGTTAGTATAGGATTTAGATATTACCCGTTTTGTTAGTACCCGGAGTACCCGCTGTAATAAGTACCAGTTGTAATTCGTACCTGCTTTTGATTGCGCCCGTTGTTGTTTGCCCAGTTGTAGTTATTATCCGTTTTTTTTACGGCACAGCCAAACTAACAAGGTTTTGCTATTTGTATATCAGTGTTGTGTAAACCAATGAAATCGTATGTTAACCATCAAGGCAATTTCTATTAAATCGAATTGGTTAACATTTCGATTAAGGGTACATTATCTTACTGAAATTCACTGAATTTCGGTGAATTTACTGGAATTCATTTTGGACCTGGAGTGACCAGCAATCGTAATGCCACCTTCAAATTTCGCCGACCATCTTTTTTGCAATATTTCTTGTTAATACCTCTTGTTATTGGTACCCGGTGTAGTCAGTACCATGTGTTGTTAGTCCCCGAAGAAGTTGGGGTAGCTGTTGTAGCTAGTACCCGTCGTGTGCTGTTCCCGGTGTAGTTAGTACCCGGTGTAGATAGTACCCGGCGTAGCAGTATCCGTTGTATGTTGATCTCGGTGTAGTTAGTACCCATGGTAGCTAACACAAGCTGGTACCTGTTGTTGTTTGTACCCGGTCTTGTTAGCACGCGTAAGAGTCAAGAGTTCCTTGTTGTTTGTACACGGTGTTGTCAGTACCGTTTGTTGTTAATTTACTTTTTAGTTGGTTCCATTTGTAGATACATGTTAGTACCAGTTATTAAAGTTCCGGATTTTGTAAGTACATATTGGTGTTTTACATGGTGTTGTTTGTACCCCGAGTTGTATAGTATTGAAACACCATTTTCAAAACGTGCAACTCAAATACAAGTAAAAATACCATTATCGACATCTGCAAGACAAAAACAGGTAACAAAACACCATTATCTACGTCCGCCAGCCAAGAGCAAGTAACGAAACACCAGTATCAACAATTGCAACCCAAAAATATGTTACGAAACGCCATTATCATCATTCGCAAGCCAAACAATTAAAAAATCACTATTATCTACATTCGCAAGCAAAAAACAAGTAACGAAACACTATTATCAACATCCGCAACAAAGAAACAAGTAACAACACACCATTATCAATATTCGCAAGAATAATATAAGAACAAATAAATAACGCAACAGCATTACCAACTTTCCCAAGACGAAACAAGTATCACAACACCATTATCAACATCTGCAACCCAAACACAAGTAAAAAACACTATTATCCACATCTGCAACACACAAACAAGTAACAACACACCATTATCAACATATGCAACCCAAAAACAAGTAGCGAAACACAATTATCAACGAATGCATTCCAAAAACAAGTAAAGAACACCATTATCAACATCTGCAACACACAAACAAGTAACAAGACACCATTATCAACATTCTCAACCCAAAAGCAAGTATCGAAACAACATTATCAACATACGCTAGCTAAAAACAAGTAACAAAACACCATTATCAACATTCGCAATCCAAGAACAAGTAACAAAACACCATTATCAACATTCGCACCCCAAAAACAAGTAACGAAACACCATTATCAACATCCGCAACACACAAACAAGTAAAAAACACCTGTATCAACATCCGGAACACACAAACAAGACAAAAAACAGCATTATCAGCAACCGCCCCAAACAAACAAGTAACAAAACACCATTATCAACATTATCAAGCACAACAAAAGTAACCATAAACCATTACCAACATTCGCAAGCCAAAAACAAGTAACGAAACACCAATATCAACATTCACGCAAAAAAAAACAAGTAACGAAACATCTTTATCGACATCTGCAACCCAAACACAAGTAAAAAACACCATTATTGACATCTGCAACCCAAGAACAAGTAACGTAACACCATTATCGACATCCGGAAGCCAAGAACCACTAACGAAACACCATTATCAACCTCCGCAATTGAAAAACAAGTAACACCACACCATTATAAACATGTGCAACACAAACACAAGTAACAAAACACCATTATCAACATCCGCAACTGAAAAACAAGTAACACCACACCATTATAAACATGTGCAACACAAACACAAGTAACAAAACACCATTGTCAACATCCGCAACTAATTATTTAGCTATTTCGGCCACATGATGACTATATTATATGCGTAAGAGTCAAACATTATAAGTTAGTTTGTCGGTGTAATTTTGGACACCCTACGATGAATCTCGGCCCCTTGGGGATCCTAGATGATGTATCCTTATATTAATAATCTGCTTCTAACTTGTATTGAGACAGTTTCTACATCATTTTAAAATTAATGAAAAATCGCTAAAATGCGTGTTTGAGCCATTTGTAGCTTGTCTATGATTCATGATTCAAATGGTAATATTTCTGTACAAACAATAGGTATGATGAAACTACGACCACTATATGAATATTAAATTTTGTAGATTTTTGCGAAAAAAGGTGCCTGGAAATGACCTAAATTCGAACCCGTACGACCCAGTGGTTAAGAGTAGAAACAAAAGTGTTACTTTTATAATAAACTACACCTACACGATAAGAAATTGTTAACGGTTGAAAATATGGGGTAATTGATTTTCAACATTCAGGACCTTCGGACGGTTAATTTTGTGGGTTTCTGGTTTCTGCTTGTCCGTATGTACGTACAGGTGTCCGTGATAGCCATATGGGTAAAATTGACCATAAATATAGCTACCCAACCAACTTGTAAAGACTACAATGAACTGCAAACTCATCATAAAGTTATATATTTAGTTCTATTTAAAAAAAAAATATACTACAGGTATGTACCATTGGTCACGGGACAGTTACGGGTTCGGAATAATTGAAAATTGTAATTGGTAAAATTCTTACGTGGAAATAAATTTCAAAAAGCTCCCATGCTCTTAAATATGCTTACTAAGGACTGGTTATGGTCTCATTTGATAGGTATCACATTCATCTCTACAGATATGTATGAGGGTCAGTCAGTGATAAGTGAGTACATGTACATACAATTTCATTGGTGCATATAAAACAGCTTACTTTGTTATAGTCCTTCAAAAAAATCTCCCTTGGCGTCAATAATCGAATGCCATCTCCGTTGCAAGGCTTGAATTACAGTTGCTAGGGAATGTGCACGACAAAATGGACTAATATTATTTCAAATATCAATCTGATACATCAACTATTAAAAAATGTGGTGTGCTCAGTTATTTCTGACTGACCCTCGTATATTAATGATCATGTACTTATCACCTAGGTTATCCACGGGGTCCCGGTCTATGGCAGGGAATCAAAAATTATACCGCCGAACCATCTTGTAATGTGTATATTTACTGTTATGCGTATACTATGGTCACAACTACGTATGTGTAGCTATATATCATATCTGTACAACCATGTATGATACATGCATATTCTATAACCCCCTGACTTGATATCTGGTCTGGATTTGTCGAAAATGTCTAAAAAATGAATTTCTTTCCATTATATATAGTATACCACCCCTTGTAACAGTTATCACGACTACATATTTACAACTGTATATATTTACAACTGTATATAGACATGATAATGGTCTCATTGTATTTCTGTGACATATATCTACACAGTATGACACAGTACCGTCTGGTCTCCTTGGATATGACTCCTCAGTTCCCTTTCATAGTTTTGTAGAACATGTTTGTAAAAATGTAAATATATTATATAATTATGTTATATCATGATGACATAAAAGGAGAAACCGACTCTAACAAAATGTCCTTATAAATATGCATACATACATGACAGAGAAGCTTAAACATGATTAAAACGTGTATTAAGTATTCCAATGTTTTATTTAAAATATAACAGTAAATTGACTATTTCAACAGATGCAAAATATCAAAGGTAGAGGATATTGTGAATTAAGAGTTAACCAATGCTGATGACCATGGAGCTGTGTACTAAGAAGCTGCTGCTCATGACCACATTTACCACCTGCAAATCCCAGATAGTGATGATGTTTCAGTTGGAGATCATGCTGTATGCATAAAATCGGTATCTATACTACACTTTCCCTACAGTTTATGTCTGCATTGTATATATGTTATGTTTATTAACCATAAAGTTATAGCAAGTTGAATGTAATCGGAATGAAACAGATAAGTATCATCTTAAATATTGCCTGATAAATAATTTTGAACAACACATAACTCTCATTTGTTTTTTATGTGCCACAATACATGTACATGTATATTATGCACAGACCATTGCCTGTGATATGTGTCTCTGTTAAAGACTGGCAACAGTCTTAGCATTGTTTTGTTATTATTTAACATTAATTTTTCATTTACAGATCAAGAATTTGAGAGGATAAATTGCAGCCCTAGAAAATGAAGTACATACTCTGAAGATGCAGAAACCTAAAATGTCCATACAGGCCTTCAATCAGTACATAGACGAGTTGAGTTTTGATACTGGTATTTTACTGTACGATTTTTTACAGCATCAACACACAGGCTTTTCCAGACACATGAGGTCATGTCACCCGTGTCCATGGATGGAACTACTAATGAGACTTTTTGTAAAAAGTACAGCAGGATCGATGCCAAATTTCTATTTCTTTTATAATTAATGTGTTCAGTAAATTTTGACTTGAAATTGTGTCTGTTGAAATTGTCATAACATTTCATATTTCAGTCCTTTTTTACCCGACAATGACTTCACACATTTGCTGAAACTATCATAGATATGTAATGTTTTATTACAGATGCAGTTGTACACATGATTTATCGCAGATGTGTTTCAAGTACTGGTGAGCATGCTTGAGAGGATGTCACCCTTTAATTACTATTCTGGTTTGACAGTCGCCTGCTTTAGGATTGAGGATCAACTACTAATGACTCTTATGAAGGTACGCTTGAACAGCAAGGACTTGGATTTGGCTGTACGATTCAATACTAGCCGATCAACTGTGTCAAATGTTATAAACACCTTCATTTATGTGCTTCATGAAAATTTGTACGAAGGAGTGTTGAAAGCTGTAAGAATTCCTACTCCACTAAACTGCAATTGGTCTATGCCAAAATCTTTTGAAGACTTCAGTTCTGCCAGGATAGCAATGGATGCTACAGAAGTTGTTCCTTCGGACAAGAACAGTCAGTCTCTTTAATACAGTAGTTATAAAAGTAGACCTACAGTGAAAACTTTTACATGTGTTGCTCCAAATGGAGCATTAGTGTTTTGCTCGCATTTGTATCCAGGATCAACATCTGATGCAGCCATTGTAGAACATTCCAAAATAATGGACCAACTGCAGTCAGGTGATCTGATACTGGCTGATAAAGGGTTCAATATATTTAAAAAAACTCCCTGCAGGAATTTCTTGAAATATTTCTCCTTGTCTCTCACACAACGGACATTTTAAAAAAGAGGAGGCAGAACTTTGTTTTAAGATTGGAAGAAGCAAAATTCATGTTGAGAGAGCAAATGAAAGAATGAAGAACTATGACATTTCAAATCACACACCAACTCAGAACAGGCATTTATCTACTAAGATTTTTCAATTGTGTTGTTGTCTTGTCAATCTTCAGGCACCCTCGTTAAAGGAAATTGCAAATAAATATGAAATTGTTTAAAATTAAAATCTTGTTTTCCAATGAAAATGCCAGGTGTTGTGCTCGATATGAACATTAGTGTTGCTTATTATTATACTATAGAACCATTTTGCTATGAGATAACATGCAGCTATGATTGAATAAGTAATCATTAATTGAAAATAAACGACTGTCCAGGTTTATATATTTTATTTCATCAATGTATTTTGACCAGCGTTTGGTTTCCCAAATAAAGAAATGAATAACTGGTTGCATTAAATTTTGTCTTCCAAAACTCAGCTTAGTAACATTCGGGCTGATAGCGAAATGCCTACACAGCAATAACATTTATTAAAAGTATGTTCAAATGACCTATTATAACCATTGTACAAATTTCATTTTGCAGCAGCTATGATTTGTCCAAAGTTAGAGGCATTAAATCTCAGTTGACGAACTGTTGCCAGTGATGTGTTTTTACTTTGCCCAACAGTAGCAAAAGCTATTTCCACTACTTTCTCCTGGACACTACGAGGTGACGCCTGAGCCATGTTTGTGGATCATGACCTAAGAGGTAGTCAGGGTTGAACAGCAAGTCATCTATTAGGGTAATTGGTAATTCTTGTTTCAACAGCTCCTCTGCTAGAATCCAGTGTTACAAATTTACTAAGGACTTGAAAGTATGAGTCTTTAGCCCAAAATTTCAATTTACAGCAATCTTTGAAACAAATGTAACGATAATTTATCAGTATGACATAATTAAGCTTTATTAATTATTAAAAAAGAAGAATATAGTTGTCTATGAACATCATTCCATGAAAGTTACCCCATTATCATTTTCTATTTGTCAAGATCTAACACTACTGATAGTAAATGAACACCTCACCATTGTCTTCTGACTCAAGAAATATCTGCACCGATACACATAAATAAATGAAACAATTTAGCGCAGTGTAACAAAGACAATAAACGAGGGACACTTTCTAACTCAACTCTTAGACTGGACATATGTTAATATTGCAATCGAAATAAGTCACATATGTCGTTAATTTAATAAATTTATAAAAGCAAGGTCATTAAATCAATTTATAGAAACTGCCAATTTCATTGAATACGTGTTTTAATGTCACTAAACATTGTTACACACATGTTTTGTCCGAAATACGTACTGTCCTAAATTATTATGCACTCACATCTTATATGAAGAAAACAATGACACTGGATAAATGTCATGTCGAGATGCAAATGATATTTTGACGGCTTGCTGTAACGGGATATATTAAATAGCATATATACCCATTGAGTTCAATATTTTAACCACTTTCTTTCCAATAAAAATTTCAATGACAAACTCACCTGAACATTGTACGAGGTGTCTTTCATCGACCCCTGCACACGCAGTGATCACCTGCATTTCGTCCATAATAAAACGTAGAACTCTACCACTATCCACTCAAGCTTCGCTTTTGCCATTAAGTGTTGTATGTCCGTCAACATATATCTAGGTCAGTAATATAGAATTGACAGTGCCATATTGTCCATTTATTTACTCGGAAGTGCGAACTATCGTAAAATCTCGTCGGTCATATGACGTTACCTACGCACCCTATTAGTGAAGATAAAAAATTGAAATAAATTGTATTCTGTCGATAAATACTTATGGTAAATAATGTTTAATATATAAATAAGGTAAGTTCAAGTGAGAACAATTTACCTGGAGAGACGGATTAAGTGGGTGTGCTTATGTATATTGCTTGTATAGCGAAATTTGGCAATTGTCAATAGTTACATTTAATCTCTACAGATCTGTATGTATTATAATTCTAACGGCCATGATTAACTTCGTAACAGTGAATTGAAATAGGTGTAATATCCCCACATTTTCTCCACCAAAAAAACGATCATGACGGAATTGTTCGTATAGCACGGACCAGACAGACGGACGGATAAACAGTTATTAACTTGGTTTTATTTGGAATATATTTTAAATATCTATGTAATGCTTGCAAATCTAATCGCACATAACAAACAACAAGCCAGATACATTAAAAGTAGCATTTTAGAGGAAAATAATCCGTGTATGACATATTTCTCACCCCTACGGACGGACGGACGAAAGTGCTTCATATCTTAGTATACATTCATAGATATACTGAATACATTTGCAATGACACTTTATTTATATTTATATCTCAATTATGAAGAGAGTAGTATGCTTATAAAGCGACCCAGGTAGGTTTTTAACCGAAAATTGACCGACTGCAAAGTGATCACGTCTTGTACAGACAGACGGACGGACAAACGCTATAAAACTTGATATTGTTATAAAGAACAGTCAATTATGTTTGAATGGTAGCATTTTTTTTGGCGTCAGTCAAAGAATAAGAATTTTAGTATACATTTGGCTTTTTCTATAGGAAATAGCGCATACCGAATACGGCACATAATGTCGCTGTCGCCCGGATATAGGAACGGCCTCCAGAGAAACTCTGTTAATATTATTGCATGGCAGAACCGAAAAACTTTGAGATACGTTATGAAAATGCATTCGAGGTTCCGTTGTACCCTAAAAGTGACACTAAATTCACCGTAAACCTAAGCCGAAACCGAAAAGTAAACTAACCCAAACCGTAACCCCAACCCTAACCCTAAAACTAACCAAAAGTCACCCTAAACCTAAACCGGAAGTGGACCGAAACCTAAAAGTGACACTAAATTGACCGAAAACCTAAGCCGAAACCGAAAAGTAAACTAACCCAAACCGTAACCCCAACCCTAACCCTAAAACTAACCAAAAGTCACCCTAAACCTAAACCGGAAGTGGACCGAAACCTAAAAGTGACACTAAATTGACCGAAAACCTAACCCTAACCCTAACCCTAACCCTAACCCAAACCGTAACCCCAACCCTAACCCTAAAACTAACCAAAATTCACCCTAAACCTAAACCGGAAGTGGACCGAAACCTAAAAGTGACACTAAATTGACCGAAAACCTAAGCCGAAACCGAAAAGTAAACTAACCCAAACCGTAACCCCAACCCTAACCCTAAAACTAACCAAAAGTCACCCTAAACCTAAACCGGAAGTGGACCGAAACCTAAAAGTGACACTAAATTGACCGAAAACCTAAGCCGAAACCGAAAAGTAAACTAACCCAAACCGTAACCCCAACCCTAACCCTAAAACTAACCAAAAGTCACCCTAAACCTAAACCGGAAGTGGACCGAAACCTAAAAGTGACACTAAATTGACCGAAAACCTAAGCCGAAACCGAAAAGTAAACTAACCCAAACCGTAACCCCAACCCTAACCCTAAAACTAACCAAAAGTCACCCTAAACCTAAACCGGAAGTGGACCGAAACCTAAAAGTGACACTAAATTGACCGAAAACCTAACCCTAACCCTAACCCTAACCCTAACCCAAACCGTAACCCCAACCCTAACCCTAAAACTAACCAAAATTCACCCTAAACCTAAACCGGAAGTGGACCGAAACCTAAAAGTGACACTAAATTGACCGAAAACCTAAGCCGAAACCGAAAAGTAAACTAACCCAAACCGTAACCCCAACCCTAACCCTAA